>SZWC01001544.1:43732-98271 GCA_023375785.1 Penium margaritaceum
AGAAGAAAAGCGGCCAGAATCGCTTTGCTACAAACGTCGTGATTGGTTGGCTGCACGATCCCATCCGCGTTTTGGCTGCAAGCGACGGCGACGGCCAACTTCGCTGGGCAAGGGGAGGGAAGGTGAGGCGAGGGGAACAGGACGAAAATTCTCCGTGGAGGCTACCAACGACGCAGTAGACGCGTTTGCCTGCGTTGGAGGAAAAGGTGCGGCATCGGCAGGAGAGGGGGGGAGGGGGGGATGGGGTGAGGGGAGTGAGTTCAGATTAGACGGACGTAAACAGCATTTCTGCCTGGACAATCCCAAAAGCAAAAACCAAAAAAAAAGTACAAGGGAGAAGATATTCGCACCTCTACGTTGGTGGATATTCTTTGGTCCGGCAGCTTGGTCATCTAGGACTGCATGCTCTACCTTAGCCGTCGATCACGTTCATCCTCCACTTCGCATCTGTACAGCGGACAGTCACTCGAGTCCGAAAAACTAGGGCCCGAAGATGGAGCAATGATAAAGCCGATGGCAGATGGGCATCTAGACGGGAACGTCACCGGCCCCCGTACGAAAAAAGAAGGGTACGCGGTCAACGCTATGGAGAGTCCGGACTGAAACTCGCAATGACGACTGCACAAGGGCAAATAGAAACGTCTTGGCCACAGCTGGGAAAGGGTAAGACGGAATGCGAGGTGACACTCGAGTTTCCTCACCAACCGGTCCTCGTGGATGGTTATGGACGAAAGCGCGCGACTAGGTTGGCGGATAGCAATCTCGCTACGGCGAAGCAACGATCTGCGTCTTTTTTTCGCACCTTCGTTCGATGCAAACCGTCAAGTCAAATCGTAAATATGCCTTCACAGGAACTTATGCAGGGAGTTCCGTTGAGTGTTCATCAGGGCTTCTCAGGTGATTTCCAGTGTCCGGTTGAGGCTCTTCGGAGGTCGCGAATGCTGTGTCGTATAGCATAGCGGACAGCGACGGGCGAGGGCGATGGAGTGTGTGCGTGGGCCCCGTTTCAGCAAGTTTTGCTTTGCGATACTTCCTGGAGCCTTGAATGATGATGCAAGTTAAGGGCGGGCGGGACTCGCATTCCCACTCACCCCTTCCAAGCCGTGGTCCTTGCTATCCAGCCTCAGCAAGGAGGCGTTACTTCGCTATCGCGCGCGCACGAGCGAGAGCGCGCGCGCGCGAGCGAGAGAGAGAGAGAGAGAGAGAGAGAGAGAGAGAGAGGGGGGGAGAAATTCAGGGAGAGCGAAAGGGAGCGCGGGAGAGAGAGAGAGAGAAAAAGAGAGAGATAGCTACAGATATAAAGTGGGGAAACAATTCAGAATTTATTGTCATCCTGACGTTGAGCTTGCCACTAAGTCCAAACGATCGCCCCAGGGCCCATGTCGCTGAGACAACACTGGATATTGACGGCATGCCGGCGATTGTGTCGATCTGCCATATCCGTTCAATTCAGGTCAAGACCACTCAACATACGTGGGGCGTCGCCCAAGCAGCCGAAGGAGCAGTGGATGGGCCCCGAAAAAAAGGTCCGTGTCAGATGACCCGGCGAGATCCATAAACTATCCAAATGAGAACAATTTCATTTACAATCAAGTTCCATACAAAAACACATTCATTTTCGACAGCGAAGTCCAATGTTGTCACCCAGCCAGTGCCACCCGGCTTCACCTGGGGACCCAGGCCTGTGAGCTGTTCCACATGATCACTCAAGGTCCAGAAGAACTCCAGCTCCACAGTTTTCATCAGGTAAGCCAAGGACTCCATCCACATCCGTAACAAAGGTATGAGAGTATTAGGGTTCCTGTCTAACATCCACAGCCTGTGGCTACTCACACTTGAGCGAGGGAGGTGTACTCCAACCAAAGCTATGTGGTTCAACCGTGGGTTGTAAAAGGAAGTTCCACAAAATAACTTCAAGGCTGACCCTAAAGCACTATAGTTTCGAGTTGATAGTCCAAGCATATTTCCCCAAAAACTAGAAAACAATTCCTTGAAAAATAGAATTTCTTCATGAATACCTTCATTTAAATCATCAATATGAAGAAAACATTTCAAAGCATCATGCTAAAAAGAATGCATGCTATGAACAAGTAAACTTTAAGCCAAAAACAATATAATAAAATGGTAATCTTTAATAATACGTGAAAATTAGTGAGTACACACAGCTAAAAAGTTCTAGAAGTTCATGTGTATACAAATTTTGAAACAATAGTGAGGTATACTGGACAACTTATGTCCTAGAACAAATAACCACATGAGAAGCTAAATTTTAAGAGAATTCCTTAAGAGGCATTGCACACCATTCTAGGGAATAAAGGATTACACAAGAGATCCCCTTACAAGAGTCTTAAGTTGTCGCGATAAGAACCAACAGATGTCCCAAATTCAATAAATTTCATGATAGCTTTGTCAGGAAATATGAAAGGTGCTTAGATTTCTCATGAACTTAACATATAAGGTTACAACAGCTAGAACAACTTCCTACAACCATAGCACGTAAAGATTCATTTTACACTACACACTACGCCAAAAGTGTGATCTTGAAAAAAATCACACCACAAGGTTTATGGCTTTGTCTAAGTATAAAGTGAAGCACTTTCTTTATTCTTTCTCAATGTTCTTATAAATAAGTAAATGTACAAGAAATAGTGCAAATCTTAGCGTAACCACTATAAACACTCTTATCCATAGTCTATAGCATCATAACCAACCCATGTGACAACATACTCTAAACATGCACGTCTACATATGACTTCCATGTTGAACTTAGAATCCTCATCCCCTCTAACACGTTCTGGAGTACATAACTCTCCTCCACGGTATTCTTCAACGATTTCTTCCTAGTGTACGAACCTCCACTCGTGAAAATTAGGATTAATGACTACATTGTGAGGGGAAAAAACCCTTTACTAAGATAGGTGCTTGAATTTACATAATGTAAAACATGTCCCAGAATGAAGCCATGTTATCTCTGTTGATGCTTGTGGAGTGCAGCAAGGGGTAGGTTCCTTACTACTAGGACCGTTGTGCTTGGAGAGCCACCACCAAAAGAGTAGAAAGCTAAAACTAGGAGAATGTTGGGACCGAATGACAGTAGTTGATCACAATTATAGCACAAGAAATTGTACAGCAAACACAGCTTAGCTAGACACTAACTCTGGACTCTCACGCCTACACACAGCTCCTGGCCGATAGGTGGGCAACGCCTAGCAAGACAACTCTAGCAAAGTAGCTTGAGTGTTGGCCGTAGTCTGACCACCTCTTCTAGGTAGTCAGGCCTTCAGGTAGTCAGGGGCGTCCTCCTGGCCAGGCAAGTAGACTGCTGCCAGGCTTACTAGGGTCTTGAGAAGAGGGTCTGCAGAGTCTTAGCCTCAGGTGATGTCTAGAACTGGTGGAGGTTGATGTGGTAGACTACAAGCGGAAAGCTTGGTGATTAATGAGTTGTTAATTGAAGAATTTGAGGCTATCCATGTTTTATAGTAGGTTGCTAACAAGTAGACAGCTGTTTACGCTGATGGAAGCTTCCGGCTGCAAGTGGGCAGATTTGTAGCCTGCAAATCTTCCTATAGGCAGTAGCCCCTCTAGAAGCTCCTGTTGTTGAGTCGTGCATGGCTGTGCTGATGCATAGCGGTCCCCGCTTCTGGCTTTGCATGTGGCCGATGACTCCTGCATGCAAGTAGTGACGTAGTGTTATGTCCTGCATGCATGCATTGATGTAGAGCGCACCCCACATTTGGCCTTGCATGCTCCTACTAAGGCGCGCTAATGTAACACCGGATGAAGGCAGTTCTACACTGCCCAATCAGGTGTAGCCCCACCCTGATTGGACCTAGCCCAGAACTCATTAGTACGTAATCTCACTACAGAACATCTGACTGGTCTGGGTCTGTAGGCATGCACAGCCCTGCTGTGCATGCACAGCCCTATAGTGTATTTTACACCTCTAGGGTCCATTCCCCCAATGGACCTAAATGCCAGAATTATATCTAGCCTGTACAAGTAGAAAAAATCTCCGCCGTTGAACCGTGGAACTTTTTAGAGAACTTCTTGTAGGCTCCACCGATTCTGAAACCGACTACACCAGCTTCACCAAAAATAGGTGCCGTAATCATCACTTCTAACACTCTCCCTCGTTTGGTGCCCCAAAGAGTTTTTTTTTAGTTGTTAGTGAAAAAATCAGTGACAACGGTTGTCTCCCAGATGGTTTTGATGTCAGAAGTAATTTCTTCTTACATCCAAAATCCTCTAAGAGACACCCAAAACCCTGCTTCGCTTGCCTGCTACGACTGCTGCTCCCCTCGCACCCTCTTCTTGAGAGAAATTCTCTTGCAACCCCTTTTTATCCATTTTCCCCATCCACGCTGCCGAATTCATGTTTTTCTCTGTGGACTGAACTCGTTCTTTGGACATACAATTTTTTCAAAAATGCAAGAGACTAAAGTAGGTCTCCTAACAAAGTAAAGGACCAACGTGGGTGGTTGAAACTACTGATTGAGTGGGAGTAAAAACGATTTTTTGTAGTAGGGTACTATGGGAAAACAAGTGTCAAATCTTCAGATGTGACACCGACACTGGGTGTGATGATGTCTATCGCCGATGAAAGGACTTGAACTACTGCTTGGGAATTTTGTGCCATAGGTGGCTCTACATCTCTACTCCATGATCCACCGAAACTTTGCCGTGCACCATGAGGCACGAATCTCCATTTTTTGGGTGCAGAGATTGCCGATGGCATTGGCGCGCGTGTTTGTCTGCCATGTGTCTTCGAGGCCACCATTCTTCTAGGGATATTCTAAGTGGGCACTACGCATAAGTCCACATTGCTCCATACACCTGTAAAAATGTCCTTCGGGGCACTTTTTGTCAAAAAATCTACTGCTTCCACTATTTCACAAACGTGCTTGTGGAAAATCGTGTGGTCGATCACCTTTGAGTGAATCTTGTAGCTGCGGATGTCAATGTGCTTTGTCCGCCCTTGGAATTTTGTCGGTTTTGCAAGGTCGATAGCTGATTTTTTGTCGACGTAAACTCTGGTCGATCCGTGATGCAAGAAGCCCTCGTCGTCAAGGAGGTTTGTGAGGTATGTAACCTCTTGTGCAACTGATGTCATCGCGACATACTCGGCTTTAGCTTAGCTGAGTGTGATGATGTTTTCCTCCTACTCAACCATGAGAGTGTCGTTCCTACTAGGAGACAATCGAATCCTCTGGTGCTTCGATGGTCTTCTTCCGTACTGCCGAAATCTGCATCCACATAGCACCTCTACTCTAAGTTTTTTGAAGAGCCAAGGACAAATCGTATGACTGAGGTAGGCCAAAAGAACCCGAGGGCACGGTCGAGCTCCTTGCAAGCCCTTTCACTGCACGTTTCATTCCAACACCTAGGTTGCTCACCACAAACTGTAGGTGAGGTTCTGTGCAGCTTGCAGCGTGCATGAGAGAAATGACTCTGCTGCGATAGTCAGTCTCATTTCTTGCCCTTGGTCCCTAATGAATCAACTGCTATTGCGTTAGGGGAGTTGGAACATGACGTTCTAAGATGTCAAACAGTTCAAAGACTTTTGTTGCGTGAGATTGCTGTGACAACTTGAGCGTGCGTGATGCACAATCAAGTTTGATGTTCATGCCAAGGTAATGCTCAAAGCTCGGCATCAGCCCCACATTGACCTCTTTCACCATTGCACAAGCACTCGCGTGGATGAAGTCTGGCGACGGGCCGATGACCTGAATATCGTCGACAAAGACGAGGACGTAGCATTCAGGACGTTTGTTCTCAATTAGACAATGTAAAAACAAGAAGTCATTGTGGGCTGATGCATAAAAGTCAGGTTACTCAAGGAAGCTCTACAGCTTGCAATACCAAAGGAGAGGGCTCTACTTAACCCGTACAAGCTCTTGACGCGCTTGCATACTCTTCCTCTGACGTCATCATACCCTTCTAGCTACTTCATGTGGACTGTAGTGTCCACTTATCCATGCAGAAAGGCTTTCTTCAGGTTAAGCTGCAGCACCTTGTGGTCTTTGACTGTTGTAATGGCGAGCATGATGCGCGCTATGGTTTAACTACTAACAAGTGCATAGTTTTTTAAGAAATCCTTCCCTTCCACCTGCGAGAAAACCTTTGCAACCAAGCGCGCTTTAGACTTGTTGTTGCTGCCATACGACTTTGTTTTCACCCTAAACACCCACTTCACACCAACATGCCTTGAGCCGGATGGCAGCTTTGTTAGCTCCCAAGTTCCCTGCTCCATAAGACTGTTGTATTTTGCATCTAGCGCTACTTTCCATTCTGTTGCAAACTTGTTTGCCAATGCTTCCTTCAGTTACTTTGGCTTAGGCGGTAGTTTAGATGAGGCCTTGGAAACGAGAGCTGTCAGATGTGTTGTTGTGAATTTGGCATGTACCTCATCATTCTCAGCATACACCATGCATGCTGTGATTACCATGTTGCATTCTGCTTCAACCTCCTTGTGTTGTTATTCCATCTGCTGCTACAAAAGGCGCGTGAAATGTCGTCGTACTGTTTCAGGCGCGTTGTTTGTGCACCATCTTGCATTACCACGCGATGATGTTTGCCATGGCCTACTACAACCGTATCCTTATCAGTGGCGATGCCTTCGTCATGGTCAGTCGCGAGGGGCACACACGTGCGCACCGCCTCTTCAGTCACCTGATCCAAATCCGTCGTGGTGAGTCGATCACAGTCTGCTCGATCATCTTGGATAAACTCCACAAATGAGCCGTAAAATGACTCTAGGAATCTGGTTCGGTCGAGTGGTTGGCTTCTCACCCTTGGTGCATCAAATGCTGAAAGAAAACAGCATCACGATTGGTGACAATTTGTTGGTTGTCGATGTTGTTCAAACGGAGTCATGTCTGGTAAAGCCATGTGTAGTACACGATTTTACACCCAAACTGCTTGCCTCAAAGCATACGGCCAGCAGGTGTTGTGCAACATGGATTTGAATGTCTCACAAACAGTGTGATTTGCCCTTTTTGTGACACCATTCTGTTGCAGGGTATATGGTGTAGAGAACTGCTACACGATGCCCATGTCCTTAAAATTCATCATGAATTCTATGCCGGTCTACTTCCAAACATTGTTGGAGCTTAGGATTTCCAGCTTCTTGTCGCTTCACTGCCATTGCCAGCCATTTGAAGAAGTAGGTTAGCACTTCATCTTCGATTTGGAGAGGGTAGCTCCAAAGAAAACATGTCGCATCATCCACAAAGATGAGGAAGTAACGTTGTCCATCATTGATTGTTGCTCAGGGGAGCAGTCCGCAGATGTCAATTTGAACCATTCTCAGCTTTTGGCTGGTGTCGCACTTGCTTGCAAGAGGAAACGTTTGTCGTGGCAACTTGGCACGAACGCAATCCTCACAAGGGTCAGTTCTGCCTTGGCCACTTTTCTTTATGTCGAGGTCATTGACATGACCCTTCTTCACCATGGATTCCACCAACTGATTGCTGATGTGGCCAAGCCTCTTATGCTTCACTATACCATCTGCACCTGCACGTTCGTGTAGACATGCTACTACAAATAAGGAATCTGTCTCATCTTGAGCTGGTGCACTAAAGTCTAGCTCCATTATGCCATGAGAAAGGAGTAGACCTTTTGCAAAGGTTTGTCTTTCATGGCTTTTGAGCATGACATGCTTGCCGTTACTGATGAATCAAACTCCTCTCTTTATTAGTTGGTCAAGGGAGAGGAGGTTAACATGAATGTCATGTATGTAGAGAACATTGCCAAACTTGATCTAAGCTCCATCATACCTTGTCTCGGTCATCATACCCTTGCCGAGAACGTGCACTTGCTTGTTGTTGGCGACTTTCACGTAGCTGCGATCTGAAGGCTCGTACTTGTGGAGGCAGGATTTGTGGTATGTGATGTGCCAAGTACACTCGCTGTCTAGGTACCAAACATACGGCGAGCGAACTAGCTTCTCCCTCTGACTGTCTGACAATTAGAACACTGATGTACTATGGTCAAACTACAGCCCTTTGCCTTCCTCCTTCATCTTCTTGTCGAGCTCATAACTGTCCTTTTTACTCTTTTCACCTCCACTCTCCTTCCTCTCTCCCCATTGCTTTTTCCCCTTGAAGTTGCTCTGCATCCTCCCTTTCTCCTCATCGTGCAACCTCTTGAAGGAGTTTTTCTTCACATGCCCTTTCTTCTTGAAATAATGTCATGTGATATAAGGATGTGATATGGTCAGCTGGCTGATGGCATAACATGTGATTGCCTTTGGGAGGGAACGCATTGACTCATTGGAGTACCTTGACTTCATTTTTAGATGGTTGTTTGACAACGAGTGAGACTCGCTCTTCTCTCTTTCATTCTAGTAAGCTACATTGCTGAGAATGCGAGCTTTTTTGCTTGTGACTTGGCAGTCTCTCTACTCCGTTAATAGCATCTTGCTGTATGCCTCTATCATTTCTACTTCAAACTTGAATTTGAAAGCTTTCTTTAGGCCATCCTAGTCTCCAATGGGACCGTTGAGTAGGAAGGTCACAAAGATTGGCTGAGAGATGGGTGCGTCTGTGATGGAAAGTTGGACGCGGAGTGATTTTACCTTGTTGATGTAGCTGTATATGTCACAGAAGCTACTAAGGCTCACATGGGAGAGCTCTCTCAGGAGATGAGGCTTGAAAGTAGAGTCGCGTCACATGTAGGTTCGCAGCGGATAGAACCATGCATGTTTGGCTGGCTCATTTGTTGCCTCGTATATACAAATTGGTTGCTGAATGCAAGGACTTAGTTGATTGTTAAGCACTTTGCATGGAGCTTGCGTGAAGTAGTTGAAATCGAACACGATGTGTGGTGGAGATCTTTGGGGAGGAGAAACGCAATAGCCGTTGTAGTACTTCCAGATGTTATGAATTAGGGCCACTTGTTTGAACTTGTCGGCCTAGTGCCGGAAGTTCTTGCCATCAAACTAGTTGATCTTCATCTTGTGCAGATGCAAAAAGGCTACTACTTCTGGCATAATGTCCTCTTACCCTTGGTTCCCAAGTCCTTGTGTTGGATTTTTATGACACTACTGCACGTTTGCTACTACCAATTGCGCCTATAACACAGGCTGCACTGTTACATATGGTTGCCCTATGTATGTCTAAGACGTTGGTGCTCGAGGAGATTATTGAAATGATGCAATCGTAGGCATGCTCAATGGGTCTTGTGGCTATTGAGCTGGAACTGCTATTGCATTCTTCCATGTGCCAAAGCTACCAGTGGCACTAGTGCAGGAATGACAGGCTACAGTATGGCTGGCGGAGGAATGGCTAACGTAGATGTGGTGATGATAATGGTGAAACTTGATGGGCATGATTCAAGTGTTGTACTTACTGTTACTATTATTGCTGCTAGAGTTGCAGTTGTTGTTGTTGTTGTAACTAATTCTGCTACTATAGCCATGCCATCTACTTTTGAAGCTGATTCAACTGAGCAACACGTTTGAGATGCTCCTACTAGCAAAGTAGCTCTTGCGCACCTAGATGCTGCCTCAATGCCATGGTCTCTTACTCCACAGCCTGGCACATAGCTGCTTCTTGCTACGCCGTGCGCTTTGCTTCATCCATTGCACTTCCTCAAGCCTTACGTTCTACGTGCTCTGCCACATGGGAAACCTGATCTTGTCCCATGTGCAAACCATGTAAGACCAGGAAGAGGTGGAGATTTTGGACCTGAATTCTCCATCTCCATCATGCTCACGTAATCCACATTGCCTCTGGCATTTTCAGGTTGGTTCCCACTTTGGGCGCTTGAAGACGTCAATTGCTTGCTTGCATAAGCAACTGGATTCTATAGCTCCTCAAGAAATCACCTACCTACGACTTAGACTATAGATGCTGTCAGCACAAACCTTGCTTCGATACCATGTTAATGTTTGTGGGGTGCAGCAAGGGGTAACATCCTTGCTACTGGGACCATTGGGCTTGGAGAGCAACAACAAAATGAGTAGAAAGCTAGAACTAGGAGAGAATTGGGAGTGAATGACTGCAGTTGATCACAACCATAGTAAAAGAAACTGTACACCAAACACAGCTTCGCTATAGACTAACTCAGGACTTTCACGCCTAAACATACCTCCTTGTCCAAAGGTGGGCAACGTCTAGCAAGACAACTCTACCAAAGAAGCTTGAGTCTTAGGCGTTGTTCGTCCACCTCTTCTAGGTAGTCAGGCCTTCAAATACTTAGGGGCATTCTCCTGCCTAGGCTGACAGATCAATGCCAGGCTTACTGGGGTCTCAAGAAGAGTGTGTACATATCATTTACCTTTTACGATGTCTGGAACTAGTAGAGGCTACAATGGTAGACGACAGGCAAAAATCTTGGTGATGAATGAGTTGTTGATTGAAGACTGCCATGCTAGCCACCTTTTATAGCAGGCTGCTGGCAAGTTGATAGCTGTCTAAGCTGATGGAAGCTTCTAGTTGCAGGTGGGAAGATTCATAGCGAGGAATCTTCCTATGGGTTGTAGCCCCTTCTGTAGCTCGTGCTACTAAATCGTGCATGGCTGTGCTGATGTAGTGCGATCCCTGCTTCTGGCTTTGCATGTGGTTGATGTCTTGTGCATGCATGCTGTGACGTATTGTTGTGTCGTTCATGCATGCGTTGATGCAATGCAGTCCCCACTTTGGGCCATGCATGGTGTTGCTAAAATGCGCTTATGTAGCAGCTCATGTAAACCGGTCCACACTACCCAGTCAAGTGTAGCCTCAACCTGACTGGACCTAGCCCAAAACTCAACAATGCATAATCACACTACATAGCTGTTGATTGGTCTAGGTCAGCAGGCATGCGCACCCCTACTGTGCAAGCAGCACATAGTATTTTACAGCTCTAGCGTCCATTCCCTCGATGGACCTAGATACCTGAATGAAATCTAGTAAGCAGAGAAAACCTCTTCCGTTGATCCCGAGAATTTTCTTAGAGAAAATTTCCCAACTTCTTGTAGGCTCCTTTGACTCTGAAACTGACTGTGCAAGCTTTTCCAGAAGCTTGACCTCATATCTACAAGATTTCCAAAAGAAGAAAATCGTGATGACACAAACACAATTCATTGCCTTCTGAATGCTTCTTACTTTCTTGCTACATTAGTTGCTTTTCAACAAGGATTACTTACGATTTTGCAAGGATCAAGTATAACAAATTCAATAATCAATGCAGGTTAAACAATACAAATCTTCCAATGTCTCACATACATAGCCTTCATGGAATTGAAGAAGTCTATGTTTTACATTAAGAGGGATGCCAAGTTACGTGCGAGCTCATACATTGTTTGTTAGACCACCTTGTTCATTAGCTCAAATTCACACAGAGCTTTGAATGTCTATACTATAACATTTCCTTCAACTATCCGCCCCTCATTCAAGTGTAGCATATTCTGTTGATAAAAATCCAATAACTATAGTGATTCATTGGTTCAGACCAAAATCTATGATTAAACACACAACATTCATCACTCGTGATGTAGAGGAAGTCAGGCACCTAGAGGAAAATGCTGAGACACAAAGGTAGTATTCCCTTTATGGTGATTCTTATCGTCACTAATATAGATAGTGAAAACATGGATAAATGAACAAACAACATAATGTTGAGAGCCCCTACATGTGGTAAAAAAACCTGTATTTAAATACAACCTTGTATACCATGGATCTTTCTTAAGAATAACATTAAAGATAACTAGTAAACTATCTTTTGTTTGTTTGAAATAGTTGTATACTTACACATTATCTCTCTTTCATTTATTCACAACTTTCAACTATGCATCTTTGCATCATGAATACTTCAAATCAATATCAAGCATTTTCTCCTTCCCAAAGTGCCCACTAAGCGATTTCTGTTTTGGCTACCTCAAAAACATCCTCTTAAAGTCTTTCTTGAGTGGACAGACTTTGAAAACTAATTTTGCATGTTTTGACATTCAATTATCCCAAAATATGATCTTTTCCAAACTCACAGCAGTTGCATAACTAGAATGAAACCATATCTTCAAATACTAGTCACTTTATTTTAAGCGTCTTCATCTTAGCTACTCAGAATAACAAAAAGGAGAAAGTATTGTCTATTTATTTAACCTTGAAAACATAGAATGCCATAAAATAAGCTTAACTACATCAACTTCATCAATGGAGATAATTCATCCATCCCATTTGTCGCGTTTATGAAAATGTTGTGGGCATAATTGTGGACAAACATGACAAATGGTTTTCATTCCACGTTATACGACCATTAATAAAACCAAAAATCATGAAGCTTTCTCTCATAATAATGATTTTTCTCCACACATAAAGTTTAGATAAAATGGTTGTAACTTGTTTTATTGCTTCTTGAATACAACATCTTTGTTCACAAGATTCATGATATTCTAAAAAACATTGTAATCCAAGTCTATACTTAGGATCAAAAGGTTCAGAAAAAAATGTTGATCTTCTGGTAACAATCTTGAAAAAGTCATTTTGGTTTCATCCCATCTCAACACATTGATAATCCACCAAATGGGAGGCAAACACCTTGACATAATGATGATATAAGTAATAGGAAACATGTTAGAATAAATCAATTTATCATAAACAAGTGAGTTTTAATTTTTTAACAACCGTTACCATATGTTACAAGTCCATGTATCCATTATGAACACAGGATTTATTATGATAACTCTACAAAATCTCTGGCCAAGGAAAAGGTTTTAGCTGAAATCCACTAGACTAAATCAAACCATTCTCCATGTTTTATCATAATAACTTCTTAGTGTGAAACATGATTTTCATGATTTTAAACATAACACCGTAGTTTTCAATTTGAGCCATGATAGTTTACCATGTTCATGTAAAATTTTTGGTTGAACATGAATCAAATTACCCATGGCCTATGGAACGTCATATTCTTATTGTCAATAATTTTTTATATATATTTATAGCCTTTTAAAAACATCTTACAACTAATACTGAGTATAAAGCCTAATCTTCTCATGGAAGATGGCCAATTTGTGAAGGAAAATTGGTGTAAAATGCTTTCTAGTGCTCGGAAATACAAATTTGTAAACTTTCAAGAACATGAAACATAGGGAATAATAACTTGGATGGATGAAAAAAAACTTTCAAAATCATGTTATCTGTAAAACAATACTTCTGATTTTAATCCATGAGTCCCTTTTGACGATTAGTTTACTAGATGTCTTCATATTGATCAGTGCTCATTCGAAATTGATTTTGCTGAATCAATGCGCAATTCATTCTAAAAATAATTAAGATGGATTAATTTTTCTTAAGATGTCTACTATCATCGTTACAAGCTTCCTTTATACAGATAAATACGGGAACAACTTCTATTTTATCTTCTTTGAATTAGCTGATTCTTTTGACTTCTAGTCGAGTGGCCAAACATCATTTTACGCATATTTTTCAACCATCTAGACATGTATAATTGTCACTAACGTGTGGGTATGGCTCAGGGTACGATTTTAAGTGCATTTATCTTTGTGATAGGAGCATATCTTGAGCTTCGTGAAAAGAATAAGGCGTTGCCTCTCCAATGAAATCACATGAGATAAATACAATATTGTGAATAAAACCTTATAAGTGTGTTATTTCAATAAAACCCTTTATCGGGGTTATAAATGATCGGAAGGAGAAGTTCCTAAAAATCCATTTAACTTAAATTTGTACAAGCAGGTCCTCAAGAGTTCCACAATTTGAGTGAACTTTCGGAGTGCGTATAACGTGCTTTCCTTAAGTTATCCCTGTTTCAATCTTCGAACAGAGTTACAATTCTAGTTCAATATCAATATAAGTTAAACAGGATCTAACCAATTCATTATCCTACAAATTCATAACTCTCAGAACACCTTTTTCAAAGTTATTTTCATCTCATCCATAAGGATTACAACACCCTTCATCGAACATAACAGTCATAAGACATCCGTTCACATTCTTGATAACCTTTTCAATGCACTTTGATCATTTTCAAACCAATAACACGCCTTGTCAGCTAATCCTTCCATGTGAATTTCCTTAAATTCTTACATTTATTTCTTGATCAATTCCCCTTTTTCCTGTACTTGCAACTTAAATCAGTACCATGATATCTGGTAAGAATTTGGAATTTGTGGGAAGATTCTATTCTTTCCTCTTCATTATTCGACTTCATTTTGATGAATAAATAGAGTTTTGTATATTTCATGTTTTAATATCAAATTTTCTTGCATGATACTTCTTCTCTTTTTCCATTCAATGTAGAAAATTTTCTTACTTAATTAAAATTATTTCCTTGACATTCAATAGGGTCAATGAGTAGAATTTATTCAAATTAGTGTTTATCATGACCACTTTTTTTTTAAACATTTACTAGAAAATTCTGTTTCCCTTTAGTTTTTAGCTTTATCATAAATAATATAAGACTATATTTCTTGTTGCTATTTGTTCTGTTGCATTGCACCTTTCATTCATCCTTTCAAAAACGATTTGAATGATGCAAATAATCTCATTATGGTCAGTTCTCGGATTTAAAAACAAAATCATGGTTAGATGAAACCCACTCATTAATCAAGGAAATTTTCAAATAGTGCGTCTTAATTTAGAGCTCTTTTATTCCTCATGACACCTTTTTTCGATACCAACATCTTAATGAAGTAAAAAATATAAATCTCGATGTGATATTTATTTCAAATATGTTTTTATCACAAAAAGCCATTCGAAATTTAGAACATTTGGCATCATAATTAAAATATATATTTCCATAATCCTCTTAAAGTTTAACAAACATTATTTTTTGAGTTATTGTGAGTTATTTCTTTCACATGAAGAAGTATTCTTTTTCATAAAAAATAAATTAAACTTTATTAACTAATCAAGCTTCTTCATCATTATAATAAGTAATTTTTTCATGAAGTATTTATTGCTTGGACCTATCATTTAAAGTTTTCATTTCACTCTGCTTGTGTATCTATCTTGTTTTCCATCATTGCATGTGCTATCTAGATGAAAAATGGTGGACACATTGCATTAGTTGATTGTGAAAATATTTAAATTTAAAAACGAATTTTTTTTTTTATTATCACGTCAGGTCTTTGTATTCAATTTGCAATCATCTTAGTCACTAACTACTCCAAAGACCTTTTTAAACTGCTCTTTTTTGTCCCTCTACTATTAAACATGTTTTCCAGGAACCACAAATAGTAAAAAACTAGACATGATCCATTAATTCAGGTATCATTCATAGTTATGTGTTCATAAATGTGATATTATCATGGAAGAAATGTGATGTAACATCAAGTTATTGATAAACTCTCAAACTGCAGTTGTGAAAGGCATATGTTAAAATGAAGAAAAAATGAAATGGCTTGCTTGCATTCAAGGTGAAGGGAACATGTGGAGCTACATCATGGGGGTGTAAATGAAGAATTGGTATGAATTTTAAGGTTATCAATCACTTGCAATGTAAATTTATGAATAACAATAGAAACAAATGCATCAATACAATAACATAGTTCATGTTGAGTTTATTGATCGTTTATAAATGGTCAACATCCTAGCATTGTTTCTGAAAAATCATCAAAGGTCATGGAATTTTGCCCTTAATCGAATGATGGATTGACAAAAAGTCACTCTTTAGAAGCATAAATATGGCTCAAAAGATGCCAACATGTAAGCATTTAGCATGTGTGAACGTATGGGAAACCATAATACATAGAAATGTTGTTTTCCGTAAAGAAATTAATGGAAGTGGAGCCTTCGAGCATAAAACTCATAAATTAAGTTCATTCTTAGAATTAAAATAGGTTTTATGAAATATGGTAAATACATCTCATGTGAAGAACTTCCACATTAGTTACGTTAAGAACAATGATATTCAAAATGTAAAGTCTCACACAATCTTGTTCTAGATTGCCTTATGATAGCAAAAGCAAGAACACTTATACATGTATAAGTTTAGAGTAAATAAAAATTTAATTTATATGCATGAAAAGGCCGAGATCAAATTTCACATATCTCTTCAGATATTCTCTTCCACATAATGATAGCAGAATACATCATTCAAGATTCCCGCGCAACACCAATTGAACAATCCTTACATGGAATGGAAACAATCTTCCTCATTGATTTCTTGAGAATATGTAATCTTAGTCATAAAACGTGAAAATAATTTTGTTTATTGCTTTCTGTGTTTTCAGAAAAGATTTTACCTTACATACGTACGATTATCCTTAGATTTTAAACTATGATAGCTTGAATTCTTTTACATTGAAAAACAGATATTTCATTTTTACTTTTGCCATAACATAACATCATAATGCGCAATTCATGTAAAAGATCAAGATGTTAAGTTACAATAATATCTAAAATATGAATAATGAAGACAATAATACACACTCCATGAATAAATACTTTTCTTAATCATTTCTAACATTCATACAAGTCATCATGTGAATGTTTATAATTATCTTCAAGATCTTTGACATTGATTTCTCTCACCTTATACATACACTAAATTGATTCCACCAAAAGACCACCCAATGAAGTACAAATCACCATGATACCTAGTCTCCAGAAAAATCCAATGAAAACAATTCGGAATTCATGTAAGAGAAATGCACTCACACATCAATTGTGTCTACATTCTTGTATTTCCTTTTTCTTGTTTTGTTCATTGTTTCCCCATCCATGTCAAACTGGTAGAATTTGAAGGCCATATACGACCAAATTTGAGTACCATCTAGTGGAAACATCAACCACTTTGTTTGTGATGGGTGGGGAGAATGTTGATGGCGACTTTCTTATGAATTCTACAAACGTTTTTTCCTTGCCCCTTACTTATGTTGACATGGGGAAGACGTATGTGTGTCATTTTAATGTTCCTTCTCCAACCTATTGGTGCTATTTTACCACTTGAACATAGCAAGACATTCTCTAAAACAACATGTCGACATCTTTCTAAGGGTGGGTTACCAACTCATTTCATTGTTGTCATGAATGCTTTACCATTGAAAATTCTTCAATAATGTGATGTTAACATATTTTGTGTATCAACAAAGGCATGATAGGTGGAATAAACCAATCTTTTACTTTATTTGTGATGATAGAAATACTTCCTTATAAATTTTTGCATCATGATAGATCTTATACAAAGCAATGTTATCCATTCTGCATTATAACAACATCATGATCATTTACCGTACTACTCTTCAATTTTGATACTAATTATTTCTTAGTTTGATTTAATGTGATACATTTTCTTCATCGTATTCTACATGTCATGTGAATGTTATGTATTGAGTATCCAGCTCCTACTTTGAAGTTGTCGGAGTTTGTAGAATGGCGTTCTTAGTCCACGAAAGTGGTTTTCCCCCTTCACATGACTAAGGGACAATCGTCATCAACGATCCATTGCAGGAAGACACAAATAATTCAAGTCTTCGGAGGTCCATTCTTGGGTTTTACCTTACCTTAGGTTTTGGGACCCAAACCAAGGAGTTTTAATTCAAACTTGTGCATTCGCATGATTTTTCTGGTTTTGAAATGCACAGTCTGTCCTCAACAAAATTGACTTTCATTTTTTATGCCTCGCCACAAAATTGTCCCATGCGAGGCATGACCGACTTGCTTGCTTGCAAGAAAGGCGAGAGAAAAGGGGCAGGGGCACAAGGGCACAAGGCCTCGCCCTCAATGCCCTAGTGGCCCTTAGCCATCGATCGTGCTACGACTGAGCTCAGTGGCTTGCGGCTCGCCGGCTGGTGGCCGGCATGTCGCTCGGCCAATTGCCGAGTGTCAAGACGGGCGGGAACAAGCTTGCCAATGACTACCGAAGTGCTGGCCGCTAGCCAGCCCTTGCTGATGCAAGGGGTGGTGCGAAAGCATCTTTTGCTTCAGCGAGGAGGGAAGGCCGAACCAGCCCTCTTGCTACATTCCTCTGAACTCATTATGAACTGTTCAAGTTCATGAACAAGAAGCAGGAATTCTGTTCGTGATTCTTCAACATTGCATGGCACTTGGACCTAAGCTACAGCTTGTCAGTGTGCACAACTAGCGACCTCCACCCTTTAGGCTAGAGCGTTCACGCGTCAACCATGTTGAACATCCCTAACCTCCTATGGCTGTAGTTCTTGATGATTGCCTTTGGAATGTTGTTCACTGTTTACGCATTTAGGTGGTTCCTACTGCCACGCCTTGTTCCCTCCAAACAAATACCTTGCTTTAATACTCGTTGACCACCCTTGTGGGCAACCAAGATCCAGATTCCCATGAGTTATGTTCTGATCCACACCTAGCCCATTATGCTCTTGGTTCTCGAGTTGGCGAAGTGATAAACTGAACGGATCCCGCTATCGTGCATGGGGCCAACAAGCTCACATGAAACATGTCATGAATCTTTTTACTCGGCAGAAGAAACAATTAGTATGTGAATGGCCTGATGCGTGCAATAATGGGGAACACCCTAATCCACTTTGATAAACATTTTTTTGCCCCTCGAAACTTCAGCCAAAGATTCCTACGGTTAAGGAGCACTTTGTCACTGTATTCGAACAAGATCTCATAACGTGTTTTGTCGAAATATGCTTTTTGTCATTGTTGATGGGCTTAAAGGTGACGTTTGGCCTCCTGTAACAAGGAGACTTCGCATTTGGTAAAGTGTTGAGCAGAAGGAATATGCCCTCCTTTACTCCCGCTCTTCACCAATGAAGAGGGCACCAATGAATGCCAACCATTATTCAACACAAACCGTGTGAACTATGTAGACTTGTTCACTTAGGTATTCACCACAACCTCTGCCGGTGCTAGGAATTCGTCCTAGTCGTTCATGGCAAGGTCCACTTACGTGCAAACATTTGTTTCAAAGTGTGGTTCACGTGCTTTGTTTGTCGGTGAGTTTTAGAGTGAAACACTACTAACATATGTGCTATTGTCAAAGTACTCGTGCACCTTTTCCCAAAACATACGAGCAAATTCTTGGTCTTGATTGAGGATGTTGCGCAACAACAAGCGATCGTACATTACGACACCGTCAACGAAGAGATGAGCAATCTCCTTTGCATTCACGTTAGTGGTTATAGGAATGGTGTGTGTCATCTTTGTCAAAAGACCCTCAACCACTAGAATTGCATAGTGGCCACTGGTGATGTCCAGAAGATAAGTGATGAAGTCCATGCTAATGCAATCCCATGGATTCCTGGGAATGGGAAACTGTTGGAGGAGTCTGTCAGGCTTCTTCTTTCTAGCCATGTTTTGAAAACATGGGCCTCATGCCATGCAACACGTACAAACATTGACACTCCGCCCTGGCCACCAATGGTGGTCTGAGACTGCCTGTGTGGTCTTTCGAGGTATCACATGATCAATGATTAGCAGGTCGTGGAACTGAGAGATAATCTTTGCTTGATGATCTCCCAAGTTTGGCATAACAATTTGTTCTTCGTGCCACAAAGAAAGTGCGGCCTCCACCAAACCGTACATGTCCAAATCTTAAGAGTCTAGTTACCAGGAATTCACATAGTATCCCATTGTGATTCTTTTCACAGAATTGTAGTGTTGGATAATCTCTTGTAGTGGTTACCACAGGGGTGCTAGGGGATCTTGTGACTATGTTTTTGCTGTTGCAATGACCATAAACACCCACGAACCTTGGTGGTTGCTTGAATTTCCACACGTGGTCGGCCTAGTCAAGTGGCTACATTGATGCATCATGGCCAATATTCTCATGTAAACAAAAATAGGCACAAGTCTTTGCTCCAAAACGCTTGTCTTCTTGAGAGGTTTGGTTTTGTTAAAAAAAAGGCAATGGATTATGGTCGCTCTCGACTTTCATACCCCCTTTCGCACTCTTGAGGTAGCAACGCCACAACTTCACAGTCTGTACTACCTCAAAGAGCTCTTGATCCGTACTTGTGTACTGTGTTTCTACGAGGATGAGCTTTTGTATTTCATACGCAACTGGGTGACTGTTCCAATGAAGACTAGTACGAGTCTTGCTACCGCCGTATCACATCAAACCTCCCACAATTTTGATGGATCTAGAAGAGCTGGGATGGGAATAATGGATAGAAGCTCTTAGGCTTTAAGCCAAGTGTTCGTGTAATCAAGAGTCCATTCCTAGCACACGTCATTTTGTGTGTGCTTGGTTAGCGTACTACCACGCTTGAATACCCTTGCATAAGCCGTCAAAAGTAATTTGCAAGGCCTACAAAAGACCAAATATGCCCAAGATTTTACAGGTGTGGCCAGTCTACAACGTCTTGGACCCTTCGTGGGTTGACATGGATGCCGTCCTTGTCAAGACTGTGTCCAAGAGATTTGAGCTCAACTTCTGCAAACTTGCACTTGCGCACTTTGGCATAGAACATTTGTTGCAAAAGGATTGCAAGGACTTCTTGTAGATGTTTTTAATGCTCGTCCATTGATTTGGAAATCAATCAGGATATTGTCAAGGTGAACCAAGACAAATTGACCGAATTGTTTGGTAAATGTTCGATTCAGTTCCTCTTGGAAAGTTGCCAAGGAATTTGATACACCGAAGCATAACACCCAAAACTGATCATGTCCCATGTGAATTTGAAACACAGTTATTTTAACATCGTCTTTTGTACTGCAGATTTGATGATCCCCTTTGGATAAATCCAAGGACAAAAAAACATTTTCCCGTTGGAGTTGGTCAAAAAGGTCCTCAGTCCGTGATAAGGGGACCGATTTGCACTGTTGGCTTGTTCAACGTCCACTAATACACGCACATGCCTAGACCACTGTCCTTATTCAGCGAAAGGATCGCCACACTTTACGTTGAGCTATTTGGCTTCATTCATCTTTTTGCAAGCTACTCTTTGATTTGGCATTTGGCCTCTCACCTTTTCGCTAGACAAAGGCGATACATGGGTTTGAAGAGAAAAGATGCGTTCGATTGTAGCAAAATCGTGTGGCTAAAGTGTCTGTCTGATGGAATCCTAGCCTAAGGTCTTGAAATACATTGAAGAACTATACCAATAGTGATTTGATCTCTTGTGGTGTGTCTTCCTTCATATCATCTTTTGTATCTTAGCTATGAAGTATTGACAACATTGTCAAATATGTGTCTTCACCTGCATATCAAACAAGCTAGCATCAAGTTAGAGTCAAGTCATTGATAATTCAATACTTAGAATCAACTTAAAGTGACACTGTCCTTTTTGGAGGATCAAATGCTTTGATTCAAAACACATTATAGCCTTGTTTTCGCGAAGCCAACGATCGCCTAACACCATGTCAAACGAGTCAAGAATGTTGAGTACCTTCAACGTGACACTTTTTGTGCACCCTTGAATACAAAGTTTTGCTTGATAAGTATCGATCACGAGTATCTGACGCTTGTCATCAACAACAACTGCACCATTCAATGGCACGTACTTGAGACCAACCTATCGCGTAAAGACAAGACTAACAAAGGATTTTTCTCCTCTAGTGTCAACAAGTATGTTCACAAGAGCATGAGCTATGTGTCCTTTGAACTATATCATCGAATTGCCTACACTCTCTTGAGTGACTTGGCTTAACATTGGCAAGTCGAGTTTGTGATAAACACAAAATATAGATGGAAAACGCTGAAGCTCCCATTTTTCACCTACTCTAGTCCACATTTAATGGGTACGCATCAATTCAACGGACACCTTCCAATCTTTAAATTTCAATCACTCTGCTATACAATTCTTGCACAATGGTTGATTTCCACACCACTAAGCACGATTGGTCATGTATTTTACCTGGTGATGCAAGATTTAGTGGGGAATGTTAATGAAAAAGTGTAAAATGAAATATAATGAAATCAAGGAAACCAACTGAGAAATTTGAACGACTCAAAAACTCAAAATGTTCAACATCCTCAACTGAAAACATGAACCCACAATCCTGATCCAATTTTATCCCTGAGTGGTCCCCAGTAACGTCACTCAAAGGTGGGGACAACCCGCCCCACACCCTTGTCTGTTACCACTACTAGGCCCATTGCCTCGATCGCAACCTTCTTCACGACCCTCTTTGCGGCGTTCTACTACACCCTCCCCATGAGGTGCTGCTGCTGCAATTAACGTTCAACCTCATGTCCACCCCCACTAGCCTCAATGCACTGAGTCGTGAAGTGTCCTTGTTGCATGCAGTTCTAACAAAATTCCTCGCGAAAATTTATGTTACAATGCTTGAGCGCGACATGCAGCTCGTCATTGTCGCGGAAACCCTTATGGTTGGGGGGTTTGTTCCCACCAGTCTTGTGGGCTCAGGGGTTTGCTGGCTACTTGCCCTTGACCCCAGCCCGCTGCCGAGTTGTCCCTCCAATCTGTGTACAATCGATGTGTGCATTGCGGCCTTGCAATACATGCACGTATGGCCGTGCATCCGAGAAGTGCTTTGAGGTTGCCGAATACACTTCACTCATGTAATCTTGCAATGCCCTCTTGCCTATCTAAGCTTGGCTCAATTAGATTATGATGCTCTTGTCCTTCAGCTTCTTGCTAGTAAGAACGTTACGCAACTACTCTAGAAGCAAGCACTTTGGGTGTTTGAAGGTCTGAGTAGCTTCACTCTTGTTGAAGCTTCCGGTTTCCTTTACAGGCACGCTAAACTTTCTCAAGTAGGCCACAAGCGAGTTACCAAGCTGTCTAAAGTCCTTCATCCTGTGCAGGGCATGCTGCGCCATCTCACGCAAGACAAACTTCATTTGCATGATTACGCAGAACTCTTTGTAGGGCATGGGATGTTACTCTAGGAGAGGCTTCTACGCACTCCACTCCTTGACCACGTACTTGAAGAGCTTGTCTTCAAGACGAGCCATGGCTAGGTTGCCATACTGACTAAGTGGAGCCTTTTAAATGCGTAGGATGAACCCCATGTGATTCAACCAGTTGGTTAGCTTCACGCTCTTTTGGAAGATCTCCATTGAGTGCAAAAAGGATGTATTCATGACTCGCCCTCAAGCTGTTAAGGAAGGCAAGTCGTTGCTTCCTCTGACACTACTATCTATAACAATGGCATGTTGCACTTGACCCTACATCCGCACCTTGGTCTTGCTCTGTAACGCCTTAACAAGGTCGTTGCAACAGCAAAATTGTTGGCTTCCCTCATGCGCGGCTAGGCGCTATAGCTCGTGATCACAGCCAAGGCCTGTGATGCTTTGTCTGGGCTTGCAACTTGACGAACGCAAACTTGAGCTCTAATGTCATCAGACCATCGGCAATCCCCTCCACAGCCTTGCGTTGTCCGTACACCTTTACCTATTGCATGACTATATGTTTTGTATACACTCCTTTAAGGATTCCCACCTTTTGGAGGAGACTGTCGTTAGCGACAACGCTCGAGTGATTGCTACCCTATCAAACTATTGCCAAATCGTAGGAAGGGGGATCAGCCCCCACTCCTCCAAGTGGTGTTGTTCCCCTATCATCCGTGGTGAACTGGATTCAACCCGTAGCCTCAGCAGTAAACTCCGCAAGCTTGTCACGGTCATTGGAAACTGCTTCAGTTGTAATATCGTGTGGCACATTCTGGTAAAAACTTACTACATGGCTACGTTTTGCAACTTTGCTGCTCTTGCCAGTCTTGCTACTGTCGGAAGCTTCAAGTGATGTTGCGAGCACCTTAAACGTCTCGAGAAATTCTCTTGAGTTCACTGCACAATGATGGATATGGTCGCGATCTTCGTTGCCTTTGCCATTCTCGGCGACGTGCTCTTTGTCGTGGTTCCCCTCCTAGAGATTCACCCTCATCGAATCATTCGTTGCATGAGGATCATCCAGAGGTGCGTCCATGTGCTCCTCAAGTACGTTTTGGACCTCCACACACCAGTCGATGTCACCGAGGATGGCAGTGGTTGCCTTTGGCAGTAGCGTTGCCTTAGGTGGTATGAATGCCTTTCTATTGGCAACCGTGCTTGTGGCGGTTGGTCCCAAAATTTGACCTCACCACACGTCAAGGGCGTGTGGTGAGGGCGTCAGTACCTTGCCCTTGTTAGTCTTGGAGAGTCCGCCACTTGCAATCTGGTTCACTATGCAACTGGCATGTGAAGATCATTGTGAGGATTATCCCACAACTTTGAGGAGGAATCACCTCCTTATGTCATGCTCTTACAATCGATGAGGCAATTATGAGTTTAATTTCTATTTCCCTATGCTGCCACGTCAACACAAGGGCATGGATTTTGAAACTAGTCAACCTAAGTCGTGACTCACGGCAAATGGTAGTGACTAGACTATAGTAAAATCGAGAATTACAAGACAATTGAATAAGGAGAAATTTGAATGCTGCTCATAAAATAGGAGCAAAGAGTGAGAGGAGGAATTCTAACAACTCCTATCAAGTCCTCCACTCACTCTTCCAACTTCTTGTCTTCCTCTTGTCTCTTGTCTTCTTTTGAACTTCTCTTCACGCTCCTTGATGCCTCTTGCGTCCTTAAGCAACATCTCCCTTAAGCCGGCAATGTTGGTGAGTCACCACAAATCTATAAGGTGTCATCCTTCTTTTTTGTAGGAAGCTCTCAAGCTGTGAGATTCCTTAAGCTTGAGAAGGGGCGCTGTTCCCATTTTTGGATGAAGGAGTTTTGAAGGAGCCTTTAAACTAGGGAGGATTTTCCTGCTTTTGAGGGTGAAACTCCCCACCCCGATTTGTGAAAATCCTCCTAGCCCCTTGCAAGTGAGAAGAGGCTAACAAAACATTACTCCACTATGTAAGGTTTTTTGCTTGCTCTCCAATGCACTTACCGATGCTTCAATCCATGAAGAAAGAGCGCCATAATCTCTTCACGCAAAACTGTTGCTGCTTACAAGTGGCGATAGAGTTTATTATATGGCATACCTATCGTTTCTATCAAACCCTTAGTCACGCGAGTCAACTTACTTTTTGAACCATTATAACATGTCGAGTCTTAAGCTCCGACAATGAAGTGGGCATTAGAGTTTTCAACATGGCGTTTTCCCTCCCTGTTAGCTGTTTTTCCCCTACGCAGGACTAAGGGGGAATCGTCATCTATGACTTGGAGCATGAAGACTCGATCATATTGGTTTTATAAGGCCCATTTCTGTTTTGAACCTTGCCCACGTTTTGGGACCAAATCAAGGAAGTTTTAGCTCAAAATCTGACATTCGCACAAGTTTTCTTGTTTCAAAACTTATAGTCCATCTTAAACAATTTCAAGTTTCAGTCTTTACATGTCAACATGAAATTCTCATGTGCATGGCACAATCCGCGATTTTGCACCAACTTGTCCTATGCGCTTTCCTCACTCACGCTCTTACCCTTGCTCCCCCTGTCCCTTGTCCTCAATTGCTTGCTTGCAAGGAGGAAGAGGGGGTGGTTGGGGCACGAGGTCACGAGGCCTCACCCTCCAGGCCCTTGTGGCACCTCAGCCGCTGATGGGGCTAAAGCCGCGAACGACACCTGGCAGCAAGCTTGCTTGTGGCCAATTTGTTGCTTGGTAAGGCGGTGATCGTTTAGCCAACAGCGAGCTAGCCGGCAGCCACCAAAGTTCTGGCCGGCCAGCCCTCGTTGACGTGGAAGGTGGTGTGCAACCACCCCTTGATTTAGCAAGGAGGGAGTGCTATGGGAGCCGCCGGTCCCGGTGGTGCTTATGTCATCATGCTGAGCTGAGATTCACGTTTTGATTCTCCCACTGTATTTTACGTGAGAAATCGTGCCAAATCCACCCAAGAACCAGGTCATTTGGTGCAGGGACATGAAAGATACAGCTGTGTGAAGGTGGGAGGCGCACCTCTAGAAAACAAGAGACGTACTGGTCCAGCTCCGAGCACAACGGAGCGGTTGTCTCGCCAACTGCAGCCAAAGTGCCCCAAGATGGACACTTAGCCAATGAGGCAAGGTTCATTGGGGTCCATCGGGGCTTTGGAATGGCGGCTGGAGCTGCATTCACAAGCAAAGGCACTTTGAGCGGAAGTGACCCCCGCTGGAGGTGCTATCACCGGCCGTCACGCGTGGAGCACTCAAGCGGCCATAACTTAGCCGTTTCTTCATCGAATGAACCTTTCTTTGGTGCGTTGGAAAGCTTGTGGCGCGTAGTACATGATGCATCTATTATTTGCATGAGAGAGGCTCAATAGAGGGATTCCAGATGCTGAGTAGCTTTCGGCTGGCTTATAGGGGCTAGCATATAAGGAAACCTATGGGTTGTTCTAGGCATGCCAATTTTACCCAGAGACTATGTACATTGCCTTGTACTGATTTATTTAGAATGAAGGATACATTCCTTGCCCAAATCTTCTTCTGCTCTAAGCATTGCCTTCTACACGTCCATTCGATCCTACAAGTATTCCGTAGCGCAACTTGGTGCAAAAGCCGCCGGGAGAGTCACACGGCGGGAACCTTGGTCACTAGCAGCGGTCTTGCTGCTAGGAGAGGGTCGTGCAATATCTCAAGGGCTGGCCCAAAGACCAAGGGGTCAAGGGAGGGAGGTTTATTTCAAGGGCTCGTCCTGTGACCATCACGCCGGGCAACCCTCGGTTCACATTTGGTATCCGAATGCGAGGACGTTTGCTCGGCTTTCCGGGGACCAAAGAGAGGCAACAGATTTGCCACAACTGCGTTTGTCTAGAATTTAATGTCAGAACCGTAACTATGGCGGCGGTAGCATACAACCGGGCTTACCTCATGGAAGAGATCCGGTGTGCTCTTGACGAGTTGTGTCAAGAGAACCAGCAGATGCGCGTGGAGGTTAAGGCGAGGCACGTTGACCAAGGGAGCAGTGCGTTGGGGAGTGTTGCATTGGTGTCCGCACCTGCCTTTTGGCGGCTCAAGCCAAAGGAGCCGGAGTTCTACAAGGGCAAGGGTAATGCGCGGGAGTGGCTCTTCACGGTGAACCAACACTTCATGATGTTGGGCGCTCCCGCGGGAGAAGATGCCACTAGACTGGAGTATGGGCCTACGCTACATCGGGGAATGACGCTAGAGTGGTGGTCGGCGTTGTTCGTGCGGAACGCCACTGGGTTGCCGGATGGGCTGGGGGTCGGTGCATGTCTTGAGCCACTGTTGAGTCTACCACTAGGGCAGGTAGTGCAACTCTGTGTGTGAGTGTTGATGGAGAAGCCAGAGATGTGGGAGTAATTTGAAATGATTCTCTAGACGCGTTTCGACCTCCTCAATGGCAGCTTGGTCCCACATAATAAGATCAAGCATGTCAAGCAAGGTGGATCAGTCCAGGACTACACTACTTGCTCTATGGCTTTAGCGGCGAGGATCAATTACCTCTCGGACGCGGAGGCATACGTTTGCTACCATGAAGTCCTGAAGCCGCACGTCCAACGTGAAATCGCGGTGCTCGGGTTGTGGACCTTTGTAGTGTTGGTTTCAACGGCGAAGCGCACCAACGCGATGAGCTATAATGCGCGCCGGACTAGCTATGCAACACAACCACATGTGGAGCAGCCAGGTTAGGCTATGCCTCTGGAGGTGGAAACCATCCAAACTGTGCAACGGGGTACAATCGGGCAACAGGGATCCAGAGGGAAGTGCTGGGATTGTGGTGAGGAGGGTCATGGCAAGCGGGATTATCCCAAGCGCAAGGCATAGCAAGGAAACGGGAAGCAGCAGTGAGAAGGGGAAAAGCGATTGTTGCAAGTCTTTCATCCGCAAAAGGATAGCACTAGCCTTGAAAGGCTTTTGTCGATTAAGGAGCTGCCTCAAGTGCTGTTGTGAATGAGGGTGAGACGCGGCAGTTTTGAGGGATCATCTTCGAGCTGGTTCTTCAGATTATGGAGGGAAGTTTAAAGGGTTAGAGGAAGCTATGCGTGTTGCTAGATGGAGGTGCGAGCCATAGCTTCTTCAACAACAGATTGGCGATGAGGTTGGAGCTCGCACGGTAGTCAAGGACGTCGGCCAAGGCACGGCAGATGTCCGGTGTGGTGAAGTGAGGCAAGCCTCTCGTCAAGCACAAAGCCTGTGTGGGTGAGTTGGTTTGTGACATGGAGTTCGACACTTGCCCTATGAATGATGATGACTGTTTGATCGGCCATGATTGGTTGCACACCTGGAATCCGGAGGTGGATTGGAGGTGAAACCGAGTGGTTGTGAAGGCAAGCAAGAAAAATATCACTTTGCCTTCATGGCGAGGTGAGGGGAAGGAGTCGGAAGTGGTGGAAGCGGGGAAGCAACTGCGCGTTAGAAACTTGCAGCAACTGAAGCGGTACGAGCGCAAGGGTGGCTAGGTTTACTTGGCATGGTCTTCCACAACAAATAGCAGAGCAGCAGATTGCAACAGTTCAAGCAGCGATGGGGCAGACGGTGGAAGGCACGGGGGCTCTTGAGTTGCCTCCCGGTGTTAGGGAGGTGCTAAAGGAGTTTGAGGACGTTTTTCCAAGGGAATTTCCAAGGGGGGTGCCACTGCAGCGCGACATTGACCACAGGATCGCGGTGGTGCCAGGTTTTTCACTAATGGTGCGGTCTTACAAGCGAATGAGCGATGCAAAGCTTGCGGAGCTGAAGAAGCAGTTGGGGGAATTGGTGGACCAAGGCTTCATTTGACCGTCAGTGTCTCCATACGCGGTGCCAGTGCTGTTCATGAAGAAGAAGTCGGGAGAACTGCGAATGTGCGTGGACTACCAGGCGCTCAACAACATCACGATGAAGAATCGCTACCCGTTGCTACAAGCCAATGAGTTGTTCGACCAACTTTGAGGCGCTCGCGTATGCAGCAAATAGGACCTAAGGTCAAGGTATCACCAAATCTGCATTGCAAAGGAGGATGTGGAGAAAACCGTGTTTTGGACACGCTTTAGACACTTTAAGTATCTCATGATGCATTTTTGGCTAACAAATGCTCCATCTATGTTCATGGCACTGATGAACTGGGTATTCCATCCCTACTTGGACCAGCTTGTGGTCGTCTTCCTCGAAGCCATCCTTGTCTACTCCCAGACAATGGAGGAGCACCAAGAACACCTGCGGACGGTGATGGAAGTATAGAGAAAGGAGCGTCTGTTTGCCAAGCTCAACAAGTGTGAACTCGCCGAGCAGGAGGTGGAGTTCCTTGGGCACATTGTCGGTGGGAGGGGAATTCACATTGATCCAAAAAGGTGGAAGCAATGAAGGAGTGGCCCGAGCTGGCATCCGTGTGTGACATCCAGGTTTTTCTAGGTTTTACAAACTACTACTGAAGGTTTATCCGGGGGCACACAGCAATGGGAGCACCCTTGACAGACTTGCTCTAGAAGGGGCGCCAATGGGAGTGTGGTGTGAAGGAGGGGCAAGCCATCTATGCAATGAAGGCTGCCATGTGTCAGGCCGCGGTGTTGGTGCAATCAGACACAAGAAAGGAGTATGTGTTGGCAACGGACGCAAGCGACTATGCAATCGGCGGGGTGCTTTTGCAGGACCAAGGGAGGGGGTTGCAGCCCATTGTGTACTACACCAAGAAGCTGGAAGGGGCTAAACTGAATTACCAGATCCACGAGAAGGGGATGCTTGCAGTGGTCCAAGCCTTTAAGCAATGAAGGTGCTACCTTGAGGCGCGGCGGTGTCTAGTGCACACGAACCACTACGCGTTCAAGTACTTCAAGTCGTAGACAAAGCTGAGTCTTCGTTAAGCACGGTGGATGGAGCTACTGGAGACCAGCTTTGACTACAAGATCCAATACAAACCACGAAGGATCAACTCAGCGGATCCTCTTTTGCGTCGCCTAGACTTGGGCGTCCATGTGATCACGGTGCTGGCAAGATCTCCAATCATCTACAACCTGTTTGCACATAGGTATGCAAAAGACGAGGTCTCTACAAGAAGTACGGTGAAGGGGTGCAAGTGGGATGGCTAGTATTAGTGGCGAGAAAAGAAGAACAAAGTTTTGGTGCCACAGAAAGCGCCTTTACGACAGGCGTTGCTAGAGGAGGCACACGTCTTGCATTAAAGTGGTCATTCTAGCCATGACAAGACCTTCAAAACGCTTGCACGCCAATATTGGTGGGCGACGATGGGAGCAGATTGCAAAGACTATTTGAGCAGCTGTGACACGTGTCAAAGAATCATGTCACAAAGAGCGCAGGCACCAAGGGAGTTGCAGCCGCTGCCACTGCAGGAACGTCTGTGGACGGACATCTCACTTGATTTTTGGGGGGGGGCTTTCACAGAATGCAACACGCAACACCATGGTGCTGGTGGTGGTGGACCGGTTTAGCAAAATGGCGCACTTTATACCATGTGCGGTGAAGGTCACGGCACTAGAAACATTTCAACTCCTATTGCAACATGTCACCAAACGTCACAGGGTGTCGTAGTGCATGGTCTCAGACCGCGACCCACGCTTCACCTCTCATTTTGGGGACGAACTCTTCAAGAAGCTGGGCAATCGTGTGGCTCTTTCATCGGGTTACAATTGCTAAACACATGGCCACACTAAGCACACCAATTAGACCATGGAGCAGCTACTACGAGGGATCTTGGAGCCGGATGGCGAGGATGGGAATGCAAGCTCCCATTGGCCGAGTTTTCCTACAGCTCAGTAGTGCATGCCTCGTTGAGGCGATCTCCCTTTTAGGTAGTGTATAAGGTGCAGCTTGCATGTCCCTCAGTCATGGCAACGGGGTCAGACCTACCCGAAGTACAGCAGTTTACAAGTGACTTCACAAAGGTATAGCATGGATTACGTGAGGCGCTACACAAGCCACAGTAGCAGATGAAGCGACAAGCGGAAAAACACTGGACAGCCGAAGAGTTTTTGATGGGACAACAAGATCTACAAAGCTCGCAAAATGTGTAGCTAGCGCGGGTGCATTGTAACAAGCTCAAACCGCGGTGGGTTAGCCCTTTTCCAGTCAAGGAGAAGCGGTCCATGGTGAGCTACGATTTGGAGCTCCTGGACCATTGTGCAATCCATCCTGTGTTCCATGATTCTATTCTCAAGGACTACAAGGAACCAGATGCGCAGTTTGTGGCGCGGGGATTGCTCCTCCCCCTCCGGCCTTGGTGGAGGGTGGAGTGAAGTATGTGGTCGAGACAATTGTCAGGCACCATTGACGCGGTAACGGGTGGCAGTACCTGGAGCAATGGCTCGGCTACGGGCCTGAGCAAAACTGTTGGATCCTGAAAGCCGATTTTGACAGGGGTGGTGCCATCAACATGATTCTTTGAGCGAACAAGGAGCGCTACAGGACGATGAGCCCTAAGAGGGGGGGTGATGTTATGGGAGCCGCCGGTTGCGGCGTTGCTAACGTCATCATACTGAGCTTATATTCACGTTTTGATGCTCCCATTGTATGGTACTTGAAAAGGCGTGCAAAACACACCCAAGAATCAGGTCATTTGGTGTAGGGACGAGAAAGATACGGCCGTGCAAAGGTGGGAGGCGCACCTCCAAAAAGCAGGAGACATATAGGTTCTACCTTTAGCACGGCGAAGCAGCTTTCTTGCCCACTACTACTAAAGCGCCCTTAAAATGACGCTTAGCCAATCAGGCAAAGTTCATTGGGGTCCATGGGCGCTTTGGGATTGTGGCTGGAGCTGCATTTGCAAGCAAAGGCACTCTGGGTGGTCGTGACCCCCGCAAGCGGTGCTGCCAGCGGCCATCACGTGTGGAGCTGTCAAACGGCCATAACCTAGCAATTTCTTCATGGATTGAAGCATTCTTTGGTGTGTTTGAAAGCTTCCGGTCCAAAATACATGATGCATGTGTTATTTGCATGAGTGCGCCTTGATAGAGGGCTTCAATATGCTGAGTAACTTTTGGCTGGCTCAGAGGGGCTGGTACATAAGGAAGCCTATGGGTTTTTCTAAGCATGCCAATCCTACCCAGAGACAATGTTCATTTCCTTGTACTCATCTATCAAGTCTGAAGGATTCATTCCTTGCCCAACTCTTTTTATGCTCCAAGCATTGCCTTAGACACGTCCATTCGATCCTACAAGTCTTCCGCAGCGCACCTTGGTGTAAACGCCGCCGGGAGAGTAACACGCAAGAATCTCGGTCATTAGCAGCGGTGTTGCTACTAGGAGAGGGTCGTGAGATATCTCAAAGGCTGGCACAGACACCAAGGGGTCAACGGAGGGAGGTTTATGTCAAGGGCTCGGCGTGTGACCATCACGCCGAGTCACAGGGATGGTTAAATCGACCCTCTTGTTATACTGAATATTTTAATGGTGTCTCCTTTTCATGCAAAACATGGACATCAAGGTATCATGTTTCTAAGATTTGACCATTTGGGACTACCAGAATAGCTAAAAATGTCAGGTAGTTCATATATTTTATGATTCACAAGTTTCATTTTGTTCAAATCCTAGAGCAATAAAGCAATGGGAACATAAAGTGATGATATTGTTCATGGTTAGAAAACATACAAAAAGATTAAGATCCCATTAATGATGGCAATATGTTGAACTTCTACACACTTGTCACTTTAACGTAATGATACTTGTGACAATAGCAAAAGATTTTCAAGCATTGTTTTTACACGGTAAAGATGACTTTAACATAAATCAAAACTACATAAATCATAGTTTTGATCTTTTATCACCTATAAAAAATGAATAAATAATACAAAACCATCTATGTTTTCAGATGAGTAAAGAAATCAAAGCATTAATTGTATCTTGGATAAAACAGAGAAAGATGTTCTGTCACATTTAAGGGTTTTTCATAAATAATCTACATTAACAATTTCACCAAGGAATACAAAAAGACATCATTGTTTTCAATAGGACACACAAATGAAATATTTCAAGCAGATATCTCAATTTTAACCTTAGAACATTTTTTATTCATCTTTTATAATCATTACCAAAACTTACGAAAAACTTTTAACTATTTTTTCATTGTATTCTTGCTCACTCTAAATGAAATTCTTTTACAAATTGTTTTCATTGTATGAATTTCACTTTGATGAGTCATTGCATGGAACAAACATGAGGTGCCATGCATTAGAATCCAAGTGGAATCAATGATCTAAAACAAAGGATATTGGTCCAAAAGACATAAGACATCTTCACGTGTGAATAACTTGTTTTATAAGTAAAAATTGCTGAGTCAAACACTCGTGTACATCAAATACATGATTTTAAGGAGAAATGTCTGAACGGTTGGAAAACAAACATTTCTATGGTGCTTCCAGAACATAACCTTTCAAATTTTGTCATGGACATGATATGTGAGAACCTTATAACAAGAAATGAGAAAATCCACATAAGTAAAACTTTCATGAATCTTCATCAGTTTTACAGTATTTCCTTTGCAAACTGTTATCACTTTATAGCTTCAAAATACAATCATGTTAATGTTCAAACATGCATAAAATATGTAACAACAGTTCGTGCTTTAGTGTGTAGCATGGACACCTTCATTTCAAATCATCGACCAGTTTCCATTGTTTTCTTTTCAGAACGATTAAGTCAATTTAATTTGGAATAGGAAAAGGCTGACCAAAATATTTATCTTCCTTATTCCATGCTCATATAATAGATTATTTGACAAAAGATGAATCAATGGGGGAAATATATAGAAATGGAAGAAATGAAGGTTCACTTCATATTTTTGAAAAATATAAACACACGTTCTAATAACCAAAGCATAGCATATGGCATAAAAGATGAATTTTGCAATTCATTTACTCATGTTTCAGATAAAAAGTACATGCATCTTGCATTTGGATGGATCTTTTATCCCCTTGAAATGATTTATGGTCACAAATAAGCTTGGAAAAATCACATTGAAGTTATATGAAGAATATTTTTCAAGGGGAAAAGAGAGAAAAAAAGCAATGATTTCTGCAATCTCTAGATACATGGGTGTGAAAGGGATTTCAAACAATATGCCATCTGTTTTAAAATATGAGGCTGCAATTCATGTATCATATGATTTTTGTTGCACTTCAATGTACACAAAAATGAAGGATTGAATGAATGGTAGTTATGATCAACTCATTTCCTTACCTTAAGTACATGAATGAAGTATACGCAAAAAACAAATGAATAGAGGCATATTTGAAAATACACTTGGAAACATTATCTTTATCTCTTCCTTTCAAAACACCCTACATGATTGTTTTGCTTGATTTTATATTCTTCGATACAAAAGAACTTTTGACATTGCATGATTCACAAAAGATATCTACTATCTTCGTTGGAATGATAAGTGCATATGAACAACCAACATTATGAATCTCTCCCCAAGAATTACTGTTCTATAATGCAACATTTGTCTCTATGCTACAAGTTTAAAGTAGGTGGTTTACCACTCACATGTTTTAACCTTACTTAGGTCATTTACTATGAATGCAATAACTATGAGCGGTTTGTAAGTACATGCAAAGGATTCTTGAAATAATCTCAACTTCTTATAGCCAAATCACATAAACAAAAATCTCTTATACATGTGAATCTTCATTTCCACCAAAAAGAATTGTAAAAAAATATTTGATAAGGTTCTATAAAATCGCATGCCAAATAAAATGAAAACATTATGTCTTATCATTATGAGTTATGAACTTCCAGCAAAATAATGAAGTATTTTTCACTCAACATGAAATGTAAACTTAACTAAGTCTTGGTTACAATTAATTATTGTTTTTACTTTCATGGAAATCAATCTGGTTATTGCAAAAACCATACAAAAAAAATTTGTTTGAAAACAAATCATGTGTGTTGAATTGTAGCATTTTCACACAACATTTGAAACATTAATGAAAATGTACCTTTACATTACAGATCATGACGTACTATGTCTTGATGACACCCGTCTGTTGACCATACACGGGATATCCATTGAAGCAAAAATGCCTGAATACCTTCCAGTTGTAATAAAAACTTCTGTATGCAATAATATCAAACACCACATTAGAGAAAATACTTTGTGGATTATTTCCATTAAAACACATCATCTTTGCCCTTATCACTTTATCGCTCAAAGTGAATGAAATATATATACATATACATATACATTTTGAACCATTGTATTCAGTCATATCAATGCCATATGGTCACCATGGTCATGAAGTTATGAAAAATACATGACTAAGAAAATGATATTGTTTACATTTTTGTCATTCTCATGCACAAAAACCATATAGCTAATACTTAACACATGATTGATAAAAATCAATCTTCACAAAATCATTATGGTTTTTCCTTATCTCGTGCAATACAACAGGCTTTCCATGTTTCTAATCCACAAGCAAAATTTAAGATATCCATAATCCAGCAAATACTTGTTACAAGATTTAACATGTCGACAAGCCTTGATGGCATGGACAAGATTGCAACCTTGTGATTTAATACATGACTATTATGGAAGCATTCATTCATTCCTTATGCACATTCATTTCGCAATGACATCAGTGTTTAATAAATGCTTGGAAAGGAAATAGTATTTTTCCTAGAAAGTTTATATCACTATTACATCGTAAAAAAAACATATCACCATTTCTATACCTCTTCAAATTTTGTTACAATTAGTCCTACTGTAAGCTTTGTTAACAATGATCTCATGAAACATGAAAAGACTAATCAAGAATGTCATTGTGTTATGAAAGGTATAACTTAAAAAGGTCTATCAATAAAATTCACACTATACTGCCATATGTTTTGCTAATAGTATCAGTTACATTCTGTAAAAGTTACTTTGAAATATGCCATTGTTTTCTTATCATTAAACAGTCAACAAAAACATCAAATTTTGCTTTCTATCGTAGAATGAAAGTGAACTATTTAAATGTATATCAAAATCTTTAAAGTCAAAATTTTATGATAAGTTGTGTATGCACATATGAGAAAGAACCATACCACATTATGACATGCCTTACTGTCAGCCATATTCGTGCAAATAAAAATATATATTTTGCCCAAGTGTCAAAACAAACGTTTTGCAACACTAAAACTACATGTCAAAACACGTGAAGCACGTTCTTTCTTCCTAGGAAAGGAACTTTTAACACCAATTTCCTCGCTCAGAAACTCGAGAATTACCAAATAAAGGAGAATACATTTCACATTGAAATGAAAAGTAAAATCTTCCTTCATATTTAAAGGTGTTTCATTTATATTATCAATCAAAAATCTTGTGGTAGAACTAAATCTCAATTCTGAAATGTTTAAGTTTTTATTTTGTTGCTGCTTTCTGTTTCGTTTTACGTTTTGTTAATTTTTTTCCAAATAAATGTTTTCATCAACAATTAAGCCTCACGTAGTGATTTTCAAACTCAGAACTAGCCATGTCGAAACAACATCAAGGATGGCATCGCTAATGATGATAATGAAATTCTATACAATTTCACACATTTGATTGATAAGATTAGCTCACCGCAAAATCATTCACATTATCAAAAAGATCTTGTTATATTCTTAAAGGTAAATCAATTCAAACATACAAAACATTTAGTTGTGTATATTTATCGTCCATGTTTCTTGATGTGACCATGCTTAATTGAAAGAAAATGAAACTTTTGAAATTTCGTTTTGATTCCAGATTTTTTTCGAACATTTTCAAACATCACATACCAATTTTTGTGTGCCATATTATGATCTGTTGCATTGTTATCATAGGAAAATTTTTGCTTAAATATTTCTGAAGTAACAAAACTTCGATCCACGTGCATGAGTCACTAGAAGGCCAAGATCGTCTTCCCTTGCCTATATGAAGCAATCATCCATTATAAGACACTTTGATTACTACAACCTGGTTAATACAACAAACGGTTTTCTTCCTTTGCCATGAGAACCATCCACAATTTCAAAATTAGACCTGGAGCAGACAAAAATAAGACAACACTTTCTGTTGAGGAATGGAGACTAAATGATAGATCGCAGATCAAACTTGAAATAAATGTTTTTTTAGTCATTTCAAAACATTTCAGAAACTTTACAGTCATTAAGTGTACGTATGTGACAATCACATAGTTATGAGATTTCAGTGATGTATTGTGGAGCATGTAAGATTCATGAGACTTATGTTGCTATTTTAAGAAAAAAAAATATTATTTAATAGTGTGTTTTTTTGGTATTTTTGTGCTAGCCAAAAACAATTCTTTGTTGTTTAAATTTATTCCTGAACCAGAAATGAACAAGAAATGAAGTTAATTTCTCCTTTTTAACAATTGCATTTCACTTACAACAAAATGTTTCGAACGCGTTAAAAAGTATCCAACAAGACATATAGTTTCCTACATAAAAATATGATTACAATCGTTCTAAACAATCGATTTATCTTGTTGTGTATTCTTAAAAATATTTTTACAGAATTAGATCATCTCCATTGTAATTGAATACTTCCACACACAATTTCTTACAAAATCTTTGAAATTTTCCTCTTTCTTGAAAAACATATCGGTAAACAAATAGAAAGGTCCTAGACATGTTCTATAAAATCTTCAGTTAGATTTATGTGAATACGTTTAACTTTTGTAAGTGTTATGATATTGGCATACACAAGGCTCTCAACCAAAAGCGGCTCAATTATTTCTACAAGACTCCTAACCTACTTCTTGACATGGTTTTGGCAACCTTTCCCACACTTGTAGGGAATTCTGCATAACACCCATGAATCCTTGCGATATGGCGATTGCTTTTTAGGTCACTTATGGAACTCGCTAAAACCTATTCTCATTGATTCCAATTTGTTTTCGAGATTACATACAGGTCTCTTTTTAGCAACTTTTGACAAACCTTATGAACCCCAAATTTTGTCTCAAAGCCCTTTTCAAACAGACAAGAAATTTTGTGAGCCAACAAATCGTAACATTGCATAACGTCATACAAGAATTGGAATCACAAATGTCTTGACAAGGACACATTTTCTTACACTTGTTCTTTGTTTATACATTTCAAATTTTTGTCAATTGTACCAATGGAGTTTATGATCGGTGTCTTAAAAATACCAAAGTGAAAAGAAAAGTGAAAAGTTTCATTTTCAACTATAAACCACCTTACCTCTGAGCTGCCAAACACTTGGGATCAGATAACATTGACCTGGTTGGGGCACTAAACTATTGTAAACATATTTTAGACTAGCACGTGACTTCTAGCTTATCTCCACAAACATGAAATTCTTAGACCAGGCAACAAAATCATCACACAAAGCGAGCACACCAAGCGAAAGCACTGGTAATCGGCAAAAACACCATTGATGGCTTAAGGCATCTCGCGATAGACCGTCAACCTCAATGTTGGTTTTTGTGAGCTTGCGCTGATAATGCCATCACGTGCTCTGATGCAGCAAGATGATCCCCTGCTGCCGATGGATCTTTTATGCCTAGTAGGCATGCCTTGTACACTTTGTTTCGAAACTAGCGGAAGTAAGAATGATGGAGTTGAATCTTGTTGAAAGTATAAGTATTGTACAAGGAATAGCAGCTATGCACACAGCTCAACGGTGTGCTTTTGACATAACTCATTGTCCTAAACAAGGGCACAACGTCTTGCTAGGCCGTCAGGGCTGTCAGAGCAAGGGTCTCAGCACAGCCACTGTCACAACAGTGAACGGCGTTAAGGATTTCAAGGCATCCTCCTCCCTGGCTGGCATGCCTTGCCAGGCTTACCAGGGCCTTGGAGGGGTTGACCTCCTCCCAGGCTAGCAAAGCTTAGCAAGCTTACAAGAATCTAAGAGGGATCACCAGAATCTTCCTTCACCTAGGCTTGCACGCAAGTGCAAATCTTACAAGGGTCTTGGGATGAACTCCAGCAACATCATTGTTGAAGGTGTTCTGGTGAAAAGGCATGGAGCCTTGCACGTGGTGTCAGAGATATGAACCTAGCAATGTTGGGATACTGAGAAAAGGCAGGACCTCCGCCTTTTATACTTGAGGTCCTGGTAACTTGACCACCTTTAAGAGAAGCTTCCTTCAAATGGTTCAAGTCTGCTCCCTCTCTTGTCCTGGTAAAGAGAAGCTTTCTTCAGGAGAAGCTTCCTCTACTCTTGAGCTTCTTACTTTCACCTGAACAAGATCAAGGAGAAGCTTCCTCCTTCAGGAAGCTTTGTCAGTTGTTTAAGTGTAGTTTCCTCAGGAGGTTGCTTGCCCTTCAGGCCTTTTTATGATGACCATTGATCTGGCCATGGTGCTACATCCGATTCGTTGATTAGGTTCCTCCTGAAGCTTGCACTAGATTGGCCCATGTTGATAGAAAGGGCCTTGGCTCCATGCATGATGCTGCTGATGTAGAGGAGGCCTCATGCTCAAGGTGCGTGATGTCTTCCGAATCAACTAGGAGACTCCCTGACCCGGACGATTGTGTAATCTTATGCAACAATTAGCTCTCCTCTTGCTAGAGCAACCTAGTGGCATGTAAGAGCATACATGCGAACAGAATAGAATACGTTTGATGGCCTTTGGGCTGCTTCAAGGCTAGATGCCATAATCTATTTGGTCTGTACGGTAGGAAATTCACATTTGATGTGCATTCGGGCATCCACCGTAGAATCCGTAACTTGCCATATAGTGTTCCAAACGTAGTGTCGTCTTCACCGAATTGGAGCTTAGTACCAGCGTAGTAATCGCTTCACTCAACACTCATGAAGGGGGACAAACGGATGACAACTAGCACCTCAAGAGGCACGACCAATCCATGGTCAAGCATGCCTAAAATGCTTATTCCCCTTACATGAAGGACCAATCCAACTCGTTCAATAACACATGACAAAGTTGCGGAGCCTAGTTGCTTGTACGCGCAGATGGAAGCGTTTTAGTGAACACTCAACCGTAACAATACGCCGCCAAAATCTGCAAGTCAAGAGTATGAGAAGCACTACTTGCTGACCGCCTCCACCTCGGTGAGTCCTCAAATTTTTTAGGAATTCCTAAGCTATTTCATTTAGCCAATTGAAAGTGATTGAAGGTCAGATCTTCCTGACAAGTTTAGAGGTATAACTCACCACTGTTTGCATTCAGTCTCAGGAATAGAATATGAGCTTTGCAGCCTTGCTTTCTCAAAGTACGGCTTTAACTTGGTGGGCCAATCTCATGGTCATTCAACGACATCAGGAAGATGAAAGCATTTATCCAACGACTAACACATCATTAGCACCCAGCATACCATTGCTCGAGCACGTTCACCCAACATCAAGATTATAAATAACACCCTTGTCTAACTAATGCGAGTTCAACCATGCAACTGTTGCTTGCTCTAGCAAGTTAAACAACAAAGCAAAGGTTTGTAACCAGCTATAATAACCTGAGTAGCTTTCTAGCATTGTAGAGTACACACAAAGCTTTCAAAAAAACCAAGAATAGCCTTGCCACGGATGAGCTTTATTTTTACTAGAACAACAGCATTTACTAAGATATTCACTTGTGATGTACAACATCACCAACGATGTGCTACAGATCATAGCAGATGTTGGATGCATTCGCTATGTAGACTTTAACTCCAAATGTTATGATTCCTACAACTTAAACCCAAAATGTCAATTGTAGTATTTGCAAAATGTGGTGAACTCAACTCTGATGGAAGGTGAAGCCGTTGAGAAAACAATGAGACCAATTGCCTTGTTATAGTTGTTGGAAAACATAACATATTGCAAGGAATTGCCGTAGGCAAAACAAGAAAGAGGGCAAGAAAAAATGCAAAAAGGAGGAGAGGAGTTGAGAAAAATCTGAAGGTAGGAGTAAACAGCAAAGCTCTTGTCGACGCAGAAAAACATGCATCAAACGATCGCTTGCTTGTGAACCTATTATCAACTAATATGAGGATTCTTGAGATTTGAAAAAAAGACAAGGGATACAAGGACAACTAGCCTATGATAACTCTTTGAGTGCGGTCAAGGGGCTAGAAAAGTCCAAAAACCTTGCCAGTGTTACTTGTTTGAGGTGCATCTCAAAGTTTTTCATGTGATCAAATAGCAAAGAAAACACGGCTTGAACCACAACCTTCAAGACTTTCAAGGAAAACTCAACAGCAAATGACTTTGCATGCACCGACTGAATCATCCATTATGACTACACATAGGGGATGTCTCAGATGGAACTACTCGGATATCTTACCCCATGCTCATATAAAAGGTGATCTTTGAGTAAGATATTTGATACCGGTAGAACTAACAAGCCAACAAGAATAGTAATTGTTTCTACATCAAACGTGTCATGTAGCAGATATTCTTAACGCTTCTGCAATAGCCAAAAGTCAGCCTACGTGTAACAAGTGATAATACAATGACTATAAACAACACAAACATTGCTACAGTAACTACAAAGACAGACAGTCTACTAGGTACACTCATCTTGCTCGACGTTTCAAGGTGATGATTAATGAGAGGGGGCACGGCATGGTTGGTCCAGGTGGAGTTGAACAGCATGTACAATGAGTTGATTGTCGTAGTAGACAAATCCACTTCATGAGCCTCATTTCCTTCATCCGCATCAAAGTCAACAAACATACCAAGGGGGTAAAAAACGCTCTTGAAAGCAGTGAAACGTTTGTTCCCTTTTCTAGTGGTATTCAAACTCCCTTCCAAGTGTGACATCAACCATCAAATTTACTGCACCTGGTAGTTGACCAACATCAAGGGTTCTTACCAGATGAGTGATTACGAACCCACAATCTTTAAGCGGCAGCTACTGGACACGCTAACTAAGGGGTTCATCCAGCCATCCATTTCCCCTACCTTACACCTGTATTGTTTTGAAGATGGAAAATTGGCAAAATGGGGATGTGCTCAGATTATCAAGCATTGAACAACATAAAACTCAAGAACCACTACCCTCTACCTTAGGCAAAAGAGTGTTTTGACCAAGTAGGTGGAGCAAGAGTTTTTGGCGAAATGTACGGAATGAATACCACCACATTTTCATCATCAACAAGGACAATCCAAAAACTGAATTTTGAACCAAGTACAAGCACTTTGAGTTCATGGTTATGAATTTGGACTCAGAGACATCCTTGCAACATTCATGGTAATGATAGTCAATATATCTTGCCCATACCACGATGATTTTGTCTTGGTATACCTTGATGGCATCCTCGTGTACAACCGGACCTTAAAAAATTATCCTAATCTTCTTTGAAAATTGCTTACCATCATCCAGCACAAGACGTTTTACGATAAGCTGCAAAAATGTGACTATGGCAAAACGCTTGATCCAATTTCTTGTTCACATCACCGGCGATGGGCGGATATCAATAGACACAAAAATAGATATTTATGATGTTAGAATCGGCAAATCCAACAGAAGTACGCGATGTACAAGTTTCTCTTAGATTTCTAAACCATCATAAGAGGTTTGAAAAGGATAATGCTTGACTGTCAGCGCTTCTTTTACATCTCACACAAAAAAATTACAAGTGGAATTGGCAAGATAGAGAACGAGAAGCTTTTTACAATTTTACATTAAGCTCTTACCCCAAAATCAAATCCATGATTGGTACACCCAACGGCCGACTCAATCATGGCCACAAATGCTTTTGATCATGCCATCAGGGCGGTCCTCTTGCAAGAGAACACGGGAGGAGAACAACCAATCGTGTATATATCGCGGAATTTTCACGAGGCAGAGCTACTCTATGCATACCATGAGAAAGAAATGCTCACGGTTATCCATACCTCCAAAACCAGGTGCTACTATTTAATGTGTCACAAGTCTGTGGTTCGAATGGATCATAATCCCTGCAATTATCTGAAAACATAACCAAATCTCAACCAAAGACAAACTCAATGGATGGAGTTCCTTGAGTCTAGCTTCAAGCACAAAATAAATTATTGACCTAGGGCCAAAAATGCAGTGGAGGTGGTGAGCCACTGGCCAATTCTTACATATGTCAATGTAGTATTGACTTAAGCACACCCGTATCAGGAAAAGTTACAGACACGTGGCTACAAGGACCACGGATTCACAACACGACAAAGTCTTACTTTGCATGCTCCTATCTAGTAAGAAAGCAAAAGAATCTAGTCGTCCTCCCAAAAGTCAAGGAACTACGGTGCATGCTTTACAAAGAATGCCACAACAATATTCAAGAAGGCCACTTTGGCGCCAACAAGATGCTGAAGAAGATTGCAAATCACTATTGGTGGGAGAAAAAGGAGGTCGATGTCATAAACATCTATAAAAACTATGACCTTTGGAGACAACACAAGATTAAATGCACTTGACTTCTCAAACTACTAGAACCACTATCGATACAAGAAAAACTATGGAAGAACATCCCCATGGATTTTGTGATGAGTTTACCTATCTCATTAGAATTTTGAACTAAGGGGCATTCGTCGTGATGGTCACACACCAAGCCCTTGGGATTCACCTTCCAATCCTCGACCCCTTGGTGTGTGGGCCAACCCTTAGGGTGTCACACAATCTTCTCCTAGCAGCAAGACCGTTGCTTGTGACTAAGGTTCCCGCCGTGCGACTATCCTTTGGGCATTTGCACCAACGTGCACTATGGAAGACTTTAAATACTAAATGGACGTGTGCAAAGCAATACTTGGAACACAAGGAGAGTTGGGCAAAGAGTGTATCCTTTGGACTTGATAGATCAAAGCAAAGCAATGTATAGAGTCTCTCGGTAAGATTGGGATGCCTAGAACAACTCTTAGGCTTCCTCATGTACCAGCCCCAATGAGCCAGTTGACGTCCCCTTGGAGCTTTGAAGCCTTCTGCTAAGGAGCACCCATAAAATTCGCGCCACGTGATTTCCAATGCACCAAAGAACGCCTTCATCCATGAAGAAATGGCTAAACTATGACTGTTTGAGTGCTCCACGCGTGACAGCCCCTGGCAGCATTGCCAATACAAGTCACGACTGCCTGAAGTGCCCTTGCTTGCGAATGCAGCTTGAGCTACCATCGTAAAGCGCACATGGACTCCAATGAACCTAGCCTCTTTGGCTAAGCATCCATCAACGGGCGCTTTGGCTCCAACGAAAGAGAAAGTCGTTCCGCCGTGCTTGAGGTCGAACCGGTCCGTCTCCTGTTTTTAGGTGTGCACCTCCCACCTTTGCATGACTGTATCTTTCACGTCCTTGCACCGAATGACCTAGATCTTGGGTCCATTTCACATGGTTTTTCACGTAAAATACAATGGGAGCATCAAAGAATGCATTTGACTTCAGAGTGATGACGTTATCACCGCCTTGACCAGAGGCTCTCGTAACAAGAAGGGTTCAACGCTTAACTTGTCGTCGTCCATAGGTTGTCGAAGAGTGCGCACTTTATTTTGACCACTACAAATGTAATCCCCGAGGGAGCATCATGATTGTTCCTTGAAAAAATCATTTGACTCCAATGGCTTTTGCGACCAATCATGGTTGAATGAGATGCACTGTTCACCCGCTAGTTTTAGGGAGATTGATGCAGCACTATGGGAGTCAACTCAAACTTTCAATAGCGTTCCATCTTTAAATTCATGGGAAAACCAGACAAAATGATGGTGCTTGAGGGTCTCTCACCCTTAAGCCATTCCATCCAAGTGCTCGTTAGCCAGAGACCCTCGTTTGATCCATGTGATGCCAATTGCATGCCTCACAAACTCTGGTTTCTGTAAGCTATTCAAGTCTTCTTTCAATGAGTTTGTATGCATTTTGAGATATTTTTGACGTATTCTCTGTGGTACCACACATGCAAATGACATGATGAATGTCATTTTTTTTATTCACAGAAATGTAGAAGAAGAATTAATGCATTAGAACATATGGGATGTGAGCCTTGGTTAACTAGGCTAAACAAGTGTGCGTCAGAATCTTCAAACACGAAGCCATCCTGTCAGATGATGCATAGATGAGGGAACTCCACTTTAGCTACGTGACTTTAGTTATCCTTTATCACCTCTCCCAATAAATTAGAATTCATTCTCTCTCGTTGTCCATGCATAGCACTTGAGCCTTATGCTCGGTGCTTGAGGGCATGAGACCCTTGCGCCATCTTGCCTCGTTGCTCGAAGGCGAGGGACTTCTTTTCGAACCACATGACATCTTACTCCCATACATTGGGAAGTAAGAGTTGAATCTATGGACTACACCATAATCATCTAAGAATGTTTTCTTTCCATATTCACTGTTGGCTTATTTGTGCTAAACCATGGTGAAGCCTTGGTTTACATGTTTTTTGCAAGTCTCCATTTCGGCTCTCCAACAAAAACTCATTGAATCTTTGTTGGATCTTTACCTCTTTCTTAACTTTGTATGCACTTTATATCTTAGAATTTGGGTACCTTCATAGGTAGAATTGATTTGCTGGGCGAGATATGGTGGTGCACAAACATCACTTTTTTTTATAATGGCACGGGTTTTCCACAGTAGCGTGGACTGCTGCAGAAGTTCGCAGTCTCCCTCTGCACCTATCCGAATAGATGAGTCCCAAGGGCCCTACATGTTTGGTCTACTTTCAAGCTGTCGAAGGTTGGGCTTTTGTTTCGGAGCTACCAGCAAGCAGGCACAGCACCTAGCAACAGCGAGCTGGGGCCTAGGCTTATGTGCATGGACTTCGCAGCATAGGCATGGGAACCTTGCTAGTACCATCCTCTACGAAAATGTTCGTTTTCGATTGATGTGAGAAGATGCGAGTCATCTCCTTGTGAAGATGGACCACGGAATGACACCTTAAACTAGCTTTCCTCACCAAGGCAGAATGGAAATATCTGGACAGCTCGAGAATGTGGACTTCAAATACTACAACAGAGAACGTTTCCTGAGGTCAGATTTTCTTCTCCCGGAATGTTGAACAGATGACCTTGGTTGTTCAGGTAAGGCAGCAAGATCTACGGCCACTGTGATTCACGATAAAACAGTTGCAGAATACAGAACGTTTTGAACTCTATTTTGCGCTGTGGCTGAATGATACAACGCCTTGGATCACCGGACAGGCGGCTCCGCTTACTCAAGACATGCGTCCAAGGATGAATCCAGGCTGTAGGATGATGTAGGTAATAGAACTGAAGCTGAAAATATTTTAATATCATTTACTGTCATTATCCAAGTGGTTTGCGCTGTAAATCCTAGCCCTCCAGTCGATGCCCGTCCCTCCAGCGTTAGACTAGCAAACGCTGTCCGAAAAGCGTTCGAGTTTGCTTATCTGAAAGCATTAGAGGAATGTTTGCAGCCGTGGCCATGGAGTTCGTCGCTGCTTCGCTATGACAACAGCTAATGATGCACAGAATGCTGACGTCTTGCTGAAAGACAGGGTGCGCTAGAAAGTTTTTCATGCCCGTCCATCTTGGATCCTTTCGTCCTTCTTTGTACAGACGAACGTTCCTCGAATGTCTCTTTTCCAAGAGCTGATATCAGTGCACCAGCGCCCATGTCTTGTTGCTCGGTACTTTTCCCTATTGCAAAAGGCCTTCTCCAACAGGAAGGCTGTCCGCACAGTCTCGTTTCCTCTCTCCTGTTGATCCACGCATCTCAATAAATGACAATGTCGTCATGCTGGCGGCATATGTTGTCGATGCGAAATCTCCAGGAAGAGACGCATTAATGACTCACAGTGGTCAATCGCTGTCCGAGCGTTTTTCGCCCAGGTTAAGCTGCCCAGAGCCGCGGTCAACACGCATCACAGGGGTAAACGTGCAAGACGAGGGAGTGACCACATATGGGGGAATGACTGTATAACACTCGCCACTGAGCATAAGCCCGATTTCCCACCACCACGGAACAATGTACCTCATCCGGACCAACCAGGAAACAACAGGCATTGTTTGACCCTACTACATAACTGTTACGCCAAACGGAGCGGAGATGGTGACCAGATAGACTTTGGAAATGAAAACACGATTTAGAATTTGGTAAACTTGAGCAATTTACAATTATCCGTCAGCGTGCCTCGATGACAAGTGTCGAAATGATGGAACACATATATACAAGTGTGGAGTTACGAATGGAGCATATTCGGGTTTTTTGGGTCGAATGTCGATTAACGCGTGCGGAGTCACGTTGTGAGTGGTCGGATTTGAGAAATTCTGCCAAGAAGTCGAGGGTCTTCGAGAATCGATGGTGAAGATGTGAAATGCATCTTCATAAATCCATATTCATCGTGATGCGGCGAGAAGTCATCCGAAAGGTCATGAAACTTCTGTTTGTTTCTTTCGCGAGAGTGGTCGAAGCTGTCAGAAGGTTCCAGAATATCCACTGAGCGCAGGGCAGTTGGCCAGTTTGCCGTCACTTATCAGAGTGAATATTGCAGTCCTCGCGACGCGATGGGGTGTTTGCGCACCAACAAAAATGTTGGTTATTGTCACGAACACACGCAAGTGCCCTCTTGTCTCCATTCACACACACATCTCACCACTGCAGGTGATTAATCCGGATTAAGGCTACATGGTGCAAGACTGTGGTGCAGCATGAAGAACACAGAGGATGTGCCTCCCTCAAGCTGCCAAGTTGTGGCTTCAGCACCAGTCTTGTCGCATGCCTTAGTTTAGTAATGCACTCATACTAAAAGGGGATACAACTTGTGGGAATGCATGCCTGTTAATTGATTGCATGCTTGCATGTTCTTAGAGTGGTGAACCGGGTTGCTGATCCCTTGGGACCACACGTCCGGCTTGTGCCGAAGTGTGAGAAACCGCCTGGAGCTCGTTCGCTCCAGGGTCGGGTTCGATCCCTGGGTGGCGTCCGGGGCCCACGACGATAGCCTCGCGTGGGTGGCCCGGTCAACTGGCTCTCACCACCTCGCTCACACTCACTCTCGCTAGTCTAGCTGTGACTCTATTTTTCTAAGTCGTGAGCGTTCCCCGATCCATGGCGTATTCTGTTGCTTGTCATCTACTTCCTTGCTAGCACCGCAACTGCGCCTACCTACTGGTATCACAGCAGGAGGGCTGTCCCTCCCGCCGCGACGTCCTCGGACCTCATGAACCTCATGCGCTAAGCGCCTGGTGATTCCCCATAAGCCACAATGCGAGACAGCGGCGGCCTAAGCAGCAGCAACAGCAGCGGTGGTCATTCTGTACAGCCGCTTGCATAACACTCATGCATCTCAGCACGAGGTCTGGGCAGCTTAAGCAGCAGCAACAGCTGCCACTGTGAGCAGCTTCTCATATCGAGCGACGGGCAACCCCGCTCAAGCCACGGCATAGGGCCGTGGCGGACCAAGCAACAGCAGCAGCAGCGTAAGTGACGATCTAACGTCACACTCGCAGATCTGAGAGCGAGATCGCAACAGCTTGGACATCAGCAGCGGCCGCCACTCTGGGCAGCCGCTGTCATCAACCGACTGGTGATTCCGAGGCTTGGGCCATGGCGAACCAAGCAACAGCAGCAGCAGCGTAGGTGACAATCTAATGTCACACTCACAGATCTGAGCGCGAGACCGCAGCAGCTTGGACATCAGCAGCGGCCGCTACTCTGGGCAGCCGCTGTCATCAACCGACTGGTGATTCCGAGGCTTGGGCCATGGCGGACCAAGCAACAACAGCAGCAGCGTAGGTGTCGGTCTAGACCGCCGCAGCTTGGACAGCAGCAGCAGCCGCTACTCTGGGGAGCCGCTGGCGTCGACGGACGGGGAACCCTAACCCGCCACAACATAAGGCCGTAGCGACCCAAGCAACAGCAGCAGCGGTCATGCCTTGCAGCCGCTTGGGCTCAGCCGCTTAGCCGCTTGGCACGAGAAGCAACGTAGGTAGCAGCCTGGGCAGCCGTAGTAGCCGCCACTCTGTGCAACTGCTGCTCTCACAGCCGTGATCCCAGCCCCAATCTTGCAGAGGTGGCAGTCTGGGCAGCCGCAGCATCCGCCGCTCTGTGCAACCGCTGCTCTCACAGCCGTGACCTTAGCCCCAACCCTGCAGCCAGACTTGAACCCAGCGTGCTCTCAGCCACCGCGGGCTGCCCCGAGGCAGCCCATCAATCTGTACACTGGCGTCTCCACCTGAGATCGAGCCAGCACCTCCGTCGTCAACAGTGGCTCAGGACGGTGCAAACACTGACGAGGAGCATGCATACTACGAGGAGAGAGGGGAGAGAGAGGTGTGGTCGAGGGTGCGTCGCAGCAGTCCGGGGTATCATCCCGGTGAAGACTACGATCTCGCTGATCACTACGCGTGGGCGGACGCGAGGGACTACGCAACGCGCTGTCAATCAGCCGACGACGACACGCCAACGTCGCTGAACCATTCCGCAACAGCACCACAAAACAACCACCGACCTCTTCACTCTCTTGTAAGACCACCCATTTCCCATAGGACGCGACCGCAACACCGCCGTTCTGTTCCTCGTAGTCCAACTCCACCTGCTGCAGCGGCAGCATCCGAGGCCTCCGCTCCGCGTCGTGCTGCATCCCCAACCACATCTGCTGCAGAGCCCATTCCGTCCCTTGACATTCTCTCAGCATTGTTGGCTATCCTTTCGTCCAGCGCTGCCGTTGCCACTACCCTTGCAGCCACAGCACGTTCCTCACGTGCACCAGCCAGCACTGCTACAGGTCGAGCCGTTGACGCATGTACTACAGCGGTTGACCAGGGACCCTTGGCGGCCTCTGCGGTCAACATAGCCACTCAGGTTGCTGCAGCAGCAGACGCAGTTGCATCCGCCGCAGCCTCAGCAGCCACAGCACTCTCCAATGCAGTTGGCTCTGCTGACATCTCCACAACACAGGCAGTCTCTCTGTCATCCACATCATCATCAGTCACTCGGCTTCTACAACTATTGATTTTGATCACTGCTATCGTCGTCGCTCTGTCAGGTGCAGCTCTGACAGGTGTAGCCTGCTTCGTCGTCACCACATCGTCCTTTGTCGCAGCCGTCTCCTCCTCAGCTGCTGCAGCACTGCCACCACTGTTCTCTCTGCACCGCAGTGCGTGGTGAGCCTGCCTTTCTTGTACCTCCGCACTCTTTGCCTTCCCTGTGTTGGCGTGTTCGTGCGTTCAGGTTGTTGCCTTGCAGCGCACTTTCAACACCGATCTTTTACTTCCCACGCCCACTCGGGCAAGGGAAACTCTACCGAAATTTTTTCGGCAGCGTCACGTCGCTGGCACAATGCCAGTTGACGATGACCAATACACAGCGCTGCAGGCTGAGCTTCAGCGTGAGCGCATTGCATTACAGGCAGTTCTCAGTGCTCAGCGGGCTGCTGAGGAAAAACTTAAGGCTGAGCAGGCTGATCAAGAGACATTCGCCGACCACATTGCTGCCTTGGTTCTGAATCGCCTGCAGCCAACACTGCGCAACACTCAGTCCGCTAGCATTGCTGCCGCTTTTTCCACTTCTCACGCTTCCGCTTCCACTGCCGCTGGTACATCTACCTCTGATGCACTTGCAGTCGCCGCAGCTGCTGGCGCTGTTGCAGCCAAAGCGCTTGCCTAAACAGTGCAACGCAAGCCTGACTTTGATTCCACTCCACCTCACTTCACACCCAGTCTCACCTTTCACTCTTGGGAGGTTTGTTTTAGTGCCTGGGCGCAAGGAGAACAACTCTGGGAATACTACCATGCACCAAATCCCTCTGCTGTCCCACCTTTTGTGCCTATTGATTCTGAGTCAGCGCGAGCAGTCCGAGCCCTCATTCGCGCTGGACCAGACGATCTCACTGATGAGATTGGATCATACAATGTTGACACTGCACGCCGCACTCCCGCTGACCCGGTCGGGGCTTATGCCCTGATCAAGCGGCGCACGACAGTCACTGGTCACGCGGCACAGAGCGTCCTCACCGTCCACTTCAACACGCTCTCCATGCGTGCTAACGAGACTGCTGACGCCTACTGGGCTCGCAGTCTGCGCCTGCTGCGTGACCTCGGCAAAGCCGCCCCAGGCCAACTCCCCGCTGTCCTCTCCATCGTCAACGGTCTCATCCCTGAACTCAGCGACATCTTTCGCGAAGTGAAGGCCACAGAGTTGGAGCGTCTGGCGGCAATGCCTGTTCCCGCTGACGCACCCCCTGGGATTGGGGCTTTGTGGGAGTTCACCTCCCAGCGCCTCACTGACTGGTGGAGCTCCTTGCAGAACAAANGATCAAGCGGCGCACGACAGTCACTGGTCACGCGGCACAGAGCGTCCTCACCGTCCAGTTCAACACGCTCTCCATGCGTGCTGACGAGACTGCTGACGCCTACTGGGCTCGCAGTCTGCGCCTGCTGCGTGACCTCGGCAAAGCCGCCCCAGGCCAACTCCCCGCTGTCCTCTCCATCGTCAACGGTCTCATCCCTGAACTCAGCGACATCTTTCGCGAAGTGAAGGCCACAGAGTTGGAGCGTCTGGCGGCAATGCCTGTTCTTGCTGACGCACCCCCTGGGATTGGGGCTTTGTGGGAGTTCACCTCCCAGTGCCTCACTGACTGGTGGAGCTCCTTGCAGAACAAACGCATCCACCGTGCAGCTGTTGCAGCAGCGACCACCGCACTTCCCTCCTCCTCTACCTCATCAACCTCCAGCTTATCCTCCGTCTCCACCTTCACTACCACCGCCACTTCCCTTGCTTCCCAAGGAAGTGGGCGTGGTGGAGGCGGCAACAAAGGTAAAGGTAGAAGAGGTGGCTCTGGCGGTGGAGGACAGGGGAAAGGGGGAAAAGGCCGCGGTTCTGCTAGCACAGCATCTCACTCCTCCTCCTCCAGCACTGTCACTTGCTGGAACTGTGGCGCCGCTGGTCATGCAGCGCCCAAGTGCCCTGGACCACCAGATGATGCACGCCTGGCCTCAGCCATGCGTGCTCACTGGGCACGCTCTTCAGGGTCAGGTGGAGGCTCTGCCCGCTCCTCCACCTCCGCCGGGTCCAGTCGTAGCTCCACGCACACGTCTTCACCATCCCCTGCAGCAGCTGCCTACAACACTGTCCTCTCTGCACCTTCTCCACCTACACCCTGGGGTTGGCCCCCGGGATTTGGAGGTCCTGTCTACTTCNACCTCCACCATGGGCGTCCCGCACTCCTGGTCCCCAGCCACACACCTCCACCGCACTCATCACCGGACCCCCTGAGGACGAGCGCCAGTTGGACTCTGCGCTCTCTCACGCCATCCACCAGCCTCACCTCCGTGATCAGGGAGGTGAGAGTGTACGTTCAGTCGAGGAGGGCCTTGCGTGTGCTGTTGACTTGTCTCTTCGTGGACCCCCCTCCGGTCATGTTCAGGGGTGTCCCCCAGATGATGTCCCATGGATTGAGGATTGGCAGTCGTACAGTCTCCCTTGTTGCCTTACTGCTTGTGGCCAGCGTCTCTTTCCACGTTCTGCCATCGCTGCTGTGAGTCGTGACCCTGCGTCTATCCGTATGACGGGTGGCTTCTGGATCCTTGATTCAGGAGCCACCCACCATATGACTTCTTGTCGTTCAGCATTTATGTCGTTGGGTCCTGTTGGTTCTGTTCGCTTTGTGCGCACTGGCTCTGGCCACCTTCTCCCTGTACAGGGGGTCGGTGTCGTCCGCTTCGTTGGCCCTGGGGGGGAGCTCTTCCTCCCTGACGTTCTCTATGTGCCTGCTCTTGAGCTCAGTCTGCTGTCTGTTACGACTCTCGACGACCAGGGCATGGACTTCTCATCCAGCCGTGGTGTTGCCTCTGTCATGCATCGCAGCACTGGTCGTGTCTTACTGCGAGGCACTCGCTGTGACCGTCTGTTCCGCGTACCCTCGTTTGCACCTCATCCCTCCACGACTGCTCTTGTTCATGTGGCCCGTTCCCTCACTCCTGCACATGCACAGTTGCTCCATCGTCGTCTCTGTCACATTCACACTGCTGCCATTGACAGTCTGCTTTGGGACATGCCTGCAAATGGCCTTGATGCCGACACGTTCCCTGCACCCTGCCCCACTGACTGTCTCGACTGTGCTCAAGGCAAAATGCATCGCTCCCCATTCTCCACTTCTGAGTCTCGCATGTCTCACCCACTTGATCTCCTACACGCTGATGTCATGGGACCCCTTGCCCTTGACACCCTTGGGGGTGTCGGACGTTATGTCCTCTGTCTCACAGACGATTTCTCTCGAATGCGCTGGGTTTTTGCCCTTCGGAAAAAGAGTGACGTCTGCTCCACCCTTGAGTCCTGGCTGCCACAGGCCGAACTGGCTTGAGGCCGCCGGCTCAAAGTCTTTCGCTGTGACCGCGGGGGCGAGATCATGGGTCCCACCGCTCGCTTCCTCACCTCTCGTGGGGTGTGTATGGAGCCCTCGGCACCTTACACACCCCAGCAGAACGGTGTCTCGGAACGCTGGAATCGCACCCTCGCTGATGGAGTTCGTACTCTCCTCAGCGAGTCCTCACTCTCGTCCATCTTTTCATTCAAGGCCATGTGCTACATGACCTAGGTATGGAACCGTGTTTCCCACGGTCCCCTTCCCCGCCACATCACCCCCTTTGAGCGCTGGTATGGCCGCCGTGCTGACCTTCGCCTGGCTCGTGTCTGGGGCTGTGTGGCTGCTGTCTGGTTGCCGGAGGACTCTCGTGATGGCAAGCTGAGTCCTCGTGCGCGCCTCTGCACGTTTCTTGGCGTCTCTGCCATGTCTAAGGCATGGCGTTTCTGGGACCCCGACCGTTCCCGTGTCATCGAGTCGCATGACGCTCTCTTCTTTGAGGATGTCTTTCCCCGTGACCTGTCCCATGTCCCACCTCCGTCGTCTCTCTCCTCGCTTCGTCGGCTTGGGGGAGGTGGGTCTCTTCCAGCCTCCAATCTCCGTGCGTTCACGTCTTCTCCTCAGACAGCGTCCCCTGTTGTCACTCCTCCGGACAGTGACGAGGACTCAGTCTCCTCCGGGTCAGAGGCCTCAGCCCCCTCCCCGGAGTCCGAGTCATCCCGGTCCTCAGCCGGCAGTCCTGTACCCTTGTCGTCTACCGCCATCCCCGAGTCCTCACACTCCGCACCCACTCCCGCACAGTCCACTGCTCGCTCCACTTCCACCTCATCCCCGGGCCCTGCAGTTTCTCCGGTGCTTGACACCACTGCAGGCGGTGAGCCTCAGGCTCGGCCCCCTTGCCCAGAGCCTTATACTCGTGGGGGGAGACTTCGTGCTCTTCCCTCCTCTCAGCCCTCCTCCTCTAGGGCGCCTACTGAGGCTCTCCCGGCAGGCTCATCCACTGCCTCTCAGCGAGTCACTCGCTCTAGAGCCACACCCTCCACAGCTGGTCCGTCAGCGCGCCCCACCGGCCTTGACGCACTGGGCCTATCTGTGAGTGTCGTGCACCCAAACTCTGCAGTTGGCTATGCTCTTGTAGCCCACGAGTTTCACAGTGCTCTTGAGTCTTCCGTCGCTGGTTATGTCGCCGCATGCTTTGCGGCCGCTGGCCTCCCTGCTCTCCCTCCTGAGCCCACCACTGTCCGGCAGGCTCGTGAGGCAGCAGACGCTGACCTCTGGGAGAAGGCCATGCAGGAGGAGCTCACAGCCCTCCAAGATCATGGAGTCTTTGAACTGGTGGATCTGCCTGCAGGTCGCAAGGCAGTCTCCGCCCGATGGGTCCTTCGGCGCAAGCTGAAGCCCGATGGAACTGTCGACCGGTACAAGGCACGTCTCACAGCAAAGGGATTCTCCCAGATCCCCGGCGTTGACTTTGATGAGACCTTTGCTCCGGTCGGGAGATACACCACGGCTCGAGCACTCTTAAGTCTCGTCGCCCAGCACGACTGGGAACTGGAGCAGATGGATGTCAACAACGCCTTCCTGCACGGGAAGCTCGATGAGGAGATCTACATGATCCAGCCCCCTGGCTTCACTGATGGCACAAGCAAGGTCTGGAGACTGCGCAAGGCCCTCTACGGGCTCAAGCAGTCTCCGCGATG
>SZWC01001544.1:99539-123938 GCA_023375785.1 Penium margaritaceum
GTCGATGTCACCGACTACCTTAGTGTTGTCGGCTCCCTCATGTATCTCGCCACCACCACTAGGGCAGATGTGGCCTTTGCGGTCAACTTCCTTGCCCAGTTCTCGCAGCAGCCTCGGCAGAAGCATCTCGAGGCCGCACTGCGCGTCGTCCGCTACGCGTTGTCCACTGCACGCGTAGGACTCTGCTACCGTGCTCAGCCCTCTGTAGTCGTTGACGGCTACACAGACAGCGACTGGGCACATGACACAGATGCTCGCAGCCGCACTGGTTACATTTTTCTCGTCGGGGGGACTGCAGTCTCCTGGAAGAGTGGAAAAGAGGGTTGTGTTGCGAGGAGCTCAAGTGAGGCAGAGTATGTGGCACTGGGTGCAGGTACGTGTGAGAGTGTGTGGTTGTCCCGCTTGTTGCAGCAGTTGCGTGTTCCCATTCATTGCATCACCCTGCGCTGTGACAACCAGAGTGCGAAGGCAATCGCTGAGCACGATGNCAAGTGCCCTCTTGTCTCCATTCACACACACATCTCACCACTGCAGGTGATTAATCTGGATTAAGGCTACATGGTGCAAGACTGTGGTGCAGCATGAAGAACACAGAGGATGTGCCTCCCTCAAGCTGCCAAGTTGTGGCTTCAGCACCAGTCTTGTCGCATGCCTTAGTTTAGTAATGCACTCATACTAAAAGGGGATACAACTTGTGGGAATGCATGCCTGTTAATTGATTGCATGCTTGCATGTTCCTAGAGTGGTGAACCGGGTTGCTGATCCCTTGGGGCCAAACGTCCGGCTTGTGCCGAAGTGTGAGAAACCGCCTGGAGCTCGTTCACTCCAGGGTCGGGTTCGATCCCTGGGTGGCGTTCGGGTCCCATGACGATAGCCTCGCGTGGGTGGCCCGGTCAACTGGCTCTCACCACCTCGCTCACACTCACTCTCGCTAGTCTAGCCGTGACTCTATTTTTCTAAGTCGTGAGCGTTCCCTGATCCATGGCGTATTCTGTTGCTTGTCATCTACTTCCTTGCTAGCACCGCAACTGCGCCTACCTACAAGAAATGCCCATGCGAGAAGATTGTGTACGTCTGGTACGTAACACTTTGCCCCCCTTTTAGCCACGGCGTCTCAACGCGCATGCGGACGTGGCCCAGAAACGGCGGTACTAACCGTCGATGCCTGACGTGTCGAAGGTTGCCGTGGGGTTCCAAGCTGTTGTGCGCGGCGTCGTAGCCGTGCCACTTGACGAGATGTTCTTTCTTCTTGCCTCCTCGTCGATGGCCGAGAATGTCCTTGATGACTCCTCTGTGTCTTCGTCTACTTGAACGGGTGGCGGAGAAGGGACATCTCTGTTAGGGAAGTTCTCTCCGGGGTCTCTGTAGTGCCTCCATTTGCTAACATGGAACACCGAATAAACTTGCATTGTGTCAAGGAGTTTGAGTCGCGCCACCACAAGGGTTTGCATGAATTGGAAATGTTTTAGAGCATGCAGGCCCATGCAAAAACGAACATGACCTCTGTGTGTGAGTGCGATGCAAGACAGCAAGAATTTGGCTAATTTTGGAATGCTGAATGTAAAAGAACAAGGAGAAAGTACAAATGAGACCCTAGCGGGCTTGAGTAGGGGCACCGGCGGCTAGCCGCACCGTGCCCCGTCACCCCCCTTGAACCCAAACGAGTCAGCGGGGACAACACACTGCGTACACCACTACAACAACAATAATGGTCTCCTCGAGGCACCGGAACTACTTTCCAAGAGCCCGGGTCTCGACCACCGAGAGAATAGAAGCAGTGCCAGAAAATCTCATAATCAACGTCCAGACATCACACACGACTTTCTGAACATCGGAAGCATAAATACAGCCACTGGATATGATTGTCGCACCAGTACAGTTCACCGGGTGCGCAGGTCTCAACCCACCGAGAAAACTCTCCTAGCTCCCGGCAAGCCCACACGGCTGCCGGAACCCATCAACCACGTCTTGCCGGCACTGTCGTAGGTGGTGGAGAAGTCTCGATACAGTCCGGTGGCTCGTCGTGTTCTCACGCCCTCCTCTACCATATGCCGCCAACGTTGGTATATGGATAATGCATCAGCGTCAGTCGTGACGAGTGGAGGCCACACAAACCAACACTCCCCCTGGCTGACATAGCCGTGCACGCGAGAACAAATGAACGAAGGCATGGAACAACAACGTATGGCAAACCACAATCTGCACCTTTCCACCACACACACTCTCATCTGCTACCCAACTAAGGTCTCCCTAGACACTGGCACATCATACCAAGTGTCTGGGTCTCGACCATTAAAGGAGTGATGCATACGCACACAAACCAATGTACTGCACATCATACACATGTTAGACGACAAAATGGTCTCCTTGTAACACTGGCGGTACCAGTGCCCGGGTCTCGACCACTATGAGCAATCCAACAGGTGTCTGTGTGCTGACCAAAATAGCATCATCAATCAACACATATGATCATAGAAGGTCTCCTCGTAAGATGGGTATACCTTGAAAGACATCTTCCTAGCACTGCTGTCGCTAGCGTGACAGCACAAGCGGGCCAGCTAACTCACTAGCACACACAGGTGGAGGTGAGAACAGCAAGGTGTTGGCTTGGGACACAGACAAAGTGTCATAAACTGCAAATACTGAATTGTGCAGAGAGAGATGACAACTGAGGCCTAGACAACCTAAAGAGTGTCTCTGACCTAGCGGGTGCACACACACGCGGCGCACAAGGGCGCGCATTTTCTAGCAGGATAAATCAGTGGCAAAAATACAGTTTTGGGCATAACTCCCTGCAGACAGGTCAGAACAACGAGCCGTCTGAACCAAAACTGCCGCATTGACGAGAGCTACGTCTTGATAGGTTGCAAGTCTATGTGCTGTCCCACAGCACAAATCCAAATAAAAATAAAGTCTTCTGGACGCTCGTCCGGCCACCGGTCTTCTGCCACTATAGTTATGTCAGGGATCTGCACGTGAATGGACATGAGCGGAGGGGTCACCGTAAGCTGTGTAGGGCACACACAACAACACTCCTCCATGACCGGAGGGTGATACACGTCCATGCGCATGCAGACACTAACGTTGTACGGAGCAGGAAGCACACAGACGCTACAGGCAACAGGTACTACAAATGCAACGTGGCACAGGAGGAGTCAACCTACAACAGGATTGGGGCAGAGTCCCACCGAACGAGTGGCCGCATGAAACTTCGAATGACACAGAGCCTTGGCAAGAAAATCTGCACGCTGCCTGTCCGTGCCCACGTAGATGACTCGGATCTCACCACGGTCAACCAGATCACGCACAAAGTGGTGCTCGACATTGATGTGTTTTGTGCGTGCATAGAACACACTTGAGTTCTTGGCGATGGTCTCCGCGCTCATGTTGTCAGACTGAAGGACCACGGGGGGAACGGACTCACGCAGTTCACGCAACGGGCGGACAAGTCAGACACACTCAGCTGCACCGGCGCATAGAGCAACAAATTCTACCTCCATAGTACTGCGTGCGATGCAGCCCTGCATCCCACTGTGCTTGGACATCGCGGTGCCTCCAATGAGAAAGACGTAGCCGGTGTGGCTCTTGCCATCTGGACTCCACGCCTAGTCACTGTCTGTGTACCCATCGAGCACGACGGACACCTGCTCGCAAAATCACAAACCGAAACGTGCCAAAACAGGATGTAGCGTACACACCGGACTGCTGCCTCCAATGTTCGCTGGCGCGGAGCCTGCGAGAATTGGGCGAGCACGTTGACAGTGAAGGTAATGTCGGGCCGTGTTGTGGTGGCAAAGTACATGAGCGAGCCGATGACTTGCATGTACAGGGTCACGTCGATTGGCTCCCCCAGGTCAGCTGGGTCATCCACCTTTAGGACAGCCTGCCCTTCAGGGGTCATGGGCATGGAGGCCGTGCGGACGGCATCGAGGAGGTTAGCAAAGCGCTCCCCCACGGCCTCTGCGTAGCGTGCCTGATGGGCATGGAGTGTGCGCATGGCGCGCATGGCGCGGACCGCGTCCTCCATGGTGCGATTCTAACACTCAGAGACACCATTCTGTTGGGGGGTGGTGGGAGTTGAGAGGTTGTGGAAGACACCAAGCTCGGTGAAGGAGCAAGCCATGTCCCCAAGGTACTCGCCACGGCGGTCAGAGCGAAAGGTTTGAAGGCGATGGTGGGACTGGCGTTCGGCCATGACTAGCCAAATGCGGGTAGCAATGGCCGCGTCGCTCTTCTGATACAGACTGTAGACCCAGCGCAAGCGCGTGAAGTCATTAGTCAACGTCAGGATGTAGCGGCCACGGTCCTCCTGAAACTCGACAGGGAGCGGACCCATGAGGTCGGAGTGGACAAGCTCCAGGGGCCAACGAGCCCTGGAGACAGACTCAGGATAGGTGGACCGGTGCATTTTGCCTTCAGCACATGACAGGCAGTCGGTCATGGGCGGCGCCTCGAAGGACGCCAGATCAAGGCCGAGAGAAGGTTGAGTGTGAATTAGCCTGTCGACAGCCCCCCAAGTGGACATGAAAGAGGAGTCGATGGAGGAGACGGTGGCGCTCGAGGGACAGAGCACCAGCGACGAAGACATGAGTCATGGGAGAAGGAGGCAAGGGGGGGGACTCGTAGAGGACCTAGAGATGTGAGAGAGATCATCGATGACCGTCCCACAGAGGACGGTCTTCTGGGTGTCGCGCACAAAGATGCGAGCATCGGCAGCTGTGCATGTGACACCGAGGCCCATCTTGGTGCAATCACGGACAGACAGCAGGCTGAGCTCCCGATCAGGGACAAAGAGGAAGTTGGAGATGTATACGGGACCAGCGGGCCCGGTGAACTACACAACTCCAAAACCCTAGACAGGGACCTCATGGCCAACTGCAGTGCGGACAGAGTGAACAGCGCCAACGGGATGCAAGACAACAAAGACGTCATGACAACACGTCATGTGATGGGTGGCACAAGAGTCCACGGCCCAGATGGCATCCGTGACACGCATAGAAGGGGCAACGTGGCACTCGGCGACTGAACAGGGCACGGAAGCGGGGCGCTCGGCGGGCGACATGGCAAGACGAACGGTGGAGCGTACATGAGACGCATGCAACCAAGACACGTCATCAGGCTCGTCACGCGCACACAACTGGGCATGGGGACCACCACAGGCAGTATCACGCAACGACACAGATAGTCCACAAGGTGTAAACCCCCCGGCTCAGTCAAATCACTTGTACCTCCCTCAGATGAGCGCAGGGCGAGAAGCTGGTACAACTCGACGATCGTCCTGTCCCGGCCGGCGAGTGCCTGGTCGCGAGGGTCGGTGGAGGAGACCGTTGTGGCGGCGGGCTACTCTGGGACAGTTGTGGTAGTGGCCGCAGAGCGGGCAGTCGCACCAAACGTTTGGCGCACCCATGCCTCGTGTGCATATTGTAGCCCGCGCGTGACCTTTGTCCAGTCCAGTGGGCAGCCAGTCAAGCGAGTGTAGTCAGGGTAGCGATGGTCGCCTCCGTAGTAGAAGTACACGAGCCGGCGGCCCCTCTTGCTCCCGGAGCCGTTACTACCGTGGCTGCTACTGCTGCCGCCGCTGTTGTTGCCGCTCCTATCGCTATTGTTGCGGTTGATGCTGCTTGCGCTGATGCCACTACTAGTCCCACTGCTAGAGCCATTGGCTGACGATCTGCAACCCTTCTTCCCCTGAGCTGGTGCCGCTGTCGCTGTAGACGGCGAGGAAGAGGACGCGGTGGCAACTGTAGCTGAAGTAGTGCTGTGGCGAGCGAGGTTCGATGCGTCCATGTCGGTGACCTCTAGGAAGTGGAGGGTGGCCCAGCACAGCAAGGTCCCGTCGCTCCCCATGTCGCGTAGCATAGTCTTGTCTAAGTTGCCGAAGATGCGCGCGTGATCGAGATGGATGCTGTAGAGTATGATGTCGAGGACGGAGTACTACGCAGGGGCATCGTCTCCCAACTCCTCGTGCAGCTGGATCGCCCGGGGCAAGTAGTCAGTTGCGCACTCCTGAGTAGTCTACTAGAGGGAGTTGAAGTCGGCGAGGCGCTAGGATGTCAGGGCAAAGGTGGCGCCACAAAAAAGGGTGACAGCCAGTGCCCAAGGCGTGCAAGAATCTGCTCCCGAGCCGGTCAGTGGGTCGCCAAGGAAATAACTAACGTCCTTGGTGAAGTCGGGGGCGGCCTTCATTAGGCCGGAGGCGGCACGGACCGCCATCTATGTCTGGTCGGGGTCGGACGCCTGGTAGGGGGTGAAGTAGGAGGCAAGGACCCCGTCGCTCATGGCCCATATGCAAAAGCGTGGCTCCCAGGACTTGTAGTCATTCCCAGTCCGGAAGACGGACGAGTCCGATCCAAACCACTTGGGTGGCTTGACCGTCGGCAGAGCGACAGCCAAAGTCACTTGGGTACCAAGCGTAGAGGAGGCAACCCCCTTGCCCAGGCGGGCCCATAGAGCCAGCTCCTCAAAGCTCAGAGGGTAGCGAGATGAGCCCAGGCCGACACCGGCGCTAGAGCTCGTGCCCTGAAGGACTGCATTTGCCTCACGCGCTCTGCGGCGCACCTCCAAGTGGAGGAGACGTGCTCGCAGCAGCTCCTCCTCACGCTCGTCTTCTAAGTCAGACAGGGTCTCCACTACCTCATGGGCATTGCCGCCAAGAGCAAGGTGGTCCTTGTTTGGGTCTGCAGGCTGATGCTACTGTTGGGGCAGTAAGCCCTTGACCAGGTCCTGCAGCTCAACGACCTGCCTTGTCAAAGTCTGGCGGCTCTCTGCCTAGAGGTCCGTTAGCGCGCGCACTTGGCACGCCAAGGTCGTCGGACTGGGCGGCCGCTGTTGCTCTTGCGGTTGCTGCTGTTGCCGCTGCTTCTGTTGCCTCTGCTGCTGTGGCTGCGGCTGTTGCTGCGACTACTACTACTGCTGCTGCTGCTGCTGCTGTTACTGTTGTGGTGATGATGGTGGCGGCCGGCGTTGGCCACCGATGGAGCTGCCCTTGGCAGCTGCGTCAGTGGCGGCGGTGGTGGGGGTGAGTTTCTGCATGACGGCCGGGTTTTAAGAGGACAGTGCCGTCGATGCTGCCGGTGGTGCTGTCGGTGGTGCTGCCGGTGGAATTTTTGTGGCATGCCTAGGAACACCTCGGACTTGTCGCGGAATAGCCACCGCAGTCGCGCCAATGCGGAACATGACGGGGTGCCGCGAATTGCCGGGATACCTCCGTTGGTGAGTTCTGCAGCCACCGCGGAGTTGCCGCAACTGACGACCACAGAACTGTTGCGGAACTGCCGCGGACTCGCAACGGTGGAGCACCGTGGAGCACCGCCGGCGTGTTCCAGAACCGTTGCAGAGTTGCCGCGGCGGAACGCCCCAAATCTGCGGAACACCGCGGATCTGCCATGGCACCAACACCACGGGGTGACGCACTTCGGAACGCCGCGTGCAACCGTAGTAGATCCGCGGCACCGTTGGCGGGTTCCATTGCGGCCGCAAAGTTGCCGCATCCGCTACATAGATCTTGTCACCGTGGAGCACCGCAAATTTTCTATGGAGCGACTACTGCTGTCGCAGAACGGCCACCGTGGTTGTTCCAATGCGGAACACGGCGGGGTGGCACGAACTGCCGGGGATCCTCCGTCAATGCGTTCTACAACCATTGCGGGGCTGCCACGACTGGCGACCGCGAAACTACAGCCGAACTACTGCGGACTCGCGACCATGGAGTGCCGGCGTGTTCCAGAACCGCCGCGGAGCTGCCGCGGCGGAATGCTGCGGATCCACAGAACACCGCAAATCTGCCGTGGAGTTTTTAAGGTCGGAGTTGTGGTGGGTCCTCCCACGACCTCTCGCCGAGACAGTATGCGCTGCTACTGCTACTACTCAAGGCAATGGCTGCGGTCGCTCAGTGCTACTACGGTTGTTGCGCCTTTGGTATGCAGCTGTGCAAGCACTGGCTCATGGCTTTGATACCATGAAAGATAGCTTCCTACCACTGTTGTCGTTGGCGTGGCAGCACAAGCCGACCAGCTAACTCACTAGCACACACAGGTGGAGGTGGGAACAACAAGGGGTTGGCTAGGGACACAGACAAAGTGTCATAAGCTGCAAATATTGAATTGTGCAGAGAGAGATGACAACTGAGGCCTAGACAACCTAAATAGTGTCTATGACCTAGTGGGTGCACACACACGCGGCGCACAAGGACGCGCATTTTCTAGCAGGACAAAACAGTGGCAAAAACACAGTTTTGGGCATAACTCCCTGCAGACACGTCAGAGTGACGAGCCGTCTGAACCAGAACAGCCGCGTCAACGAGAGCTACGTCCTGATGGCTACAAGCCTATGTGCTATCCCACAAGATGAATTGAAATAAGAATAAAGTCTTCTGGGTGCCCATCCGGCCGCCGGTATTCTGCCACCATAGTCATGTCAGGGATCTGCACGTGAATGGACATGAGCCGAGAGGTCACCGTAATTCGTGTACGACACACACAACAACATACCTCACCATGTGTCCGGGTCTCGGCCACTATGAGCAAACCAGTTGGCATGCACATGCCACACATTGTATGGCCACACACCAAGACACATGACCCCATGGTCTCCTCGTGACACTGGTGCAACCGACCAAATTTTCGAGTCTCGACCAACAGAGTGCAGCTGTAGTATGTTCGCAGCAGAGTATGGATCCCTCACCATGCATCTCCCATAACGTCGTGTCAGGTCGAGGTCCACACAACACTCCCCCTTGGCAGATGAGCCTGGTTGCGATGTCCTCGACGGAGATGATGATGTCGTAGCTGAACACATCCTGGACGATGAGTCATTTTGTCTCTTCGTCATAGAGAGATAGCTACCCCTGTCATGTACGAGCCGGCTCCCTCCCTCAAAGACAAAGTGGCGTCTTTTGCTTTGACTACTCACGTCGCAGATGCGTCACCTAAGGTGTACCAGTCCTCGCGTGACTGCCAAGGGCACCAAATCACACTCGTCTCTCTCCGCTCTACGCGATACATCTTTGTATGCCGGAGGAAAGGGAATGGGTGAGCAGCACGTGTGTGTGGATGGAGTGGTGGAGCTAGCCTCCGATGCGGGATAGTACACCCTGAGGCTCAAGGTGTACGGCCAGAGGATGAGGACTAGAGCGACAAACTGTTTACCACTCATGGACAAAGGTGACGATGGAGAACCTAAGTCGGGTGGATGAAGGTGTGTGATGGCAGCAGCAAAAGGAAGGACGATGACGGAGTTGATAGGAACGATGATGGAAGAAACTGAAGGCACCCTCAACTCTCCTGTGATAGTTTCTCTAGCTGATGTCATACTCGGAGCCGGCACAAGATCCTCTTGGAGTGTGGGTGTGCCAGATGCTAGTGGCGTAAAGCTCGTGTCAATAGTAGTGATGCTCCCCTCCTCTGAGAATCGCTCACGCGCTGCCATCAACTCTCACTGCAGCATCACTACATGCTCCTGCAGGTTAGCATAATCCACCTCAGACATGTGGAGGTGGCCCATGTCTGCCTCGTGTAGGATTAACTCTGCCTCACTCGATGTTGCACATGCAGAGTGCAGAACTTGCAAACATAGCTCTATCTGCATCTCTGTTGCTGAAGACGATGGAGCTGGTACTGCTGCATCCTCCTGGGGGTCAATGAAACTCGCAATGTGCTGCAATGCTGGAACATTGGATACGGCACCAAGTGTCACATCCACACCACAGCTCATGTCTGTCATACGAGGAGTGAGCGGTCGCATGCTGAGAGAGAAGGAGAAAGACACGTCGTCAGATTTTGTGCAGCATGTGGAAATGTCATTTGTGCAGGTACTACCACTCTCAGCATCGATGTGATTGGCAAGATCACCTATAGGTGAAAACGAGGGGGCAGAACTCAGCTCCTGCTCACGAGGTGACTCCATTTGCATGTACGGATCTACTCTACTATCCTCGTCTGCTGCCGTAGTGGACAAAAGTATGTAGGACTCTGGCTCGACAATGCCCATCAAGGCGACCAACAAGCACATCTGGCACTCACACACTGTCTCGGCAGGAAGGCTGGTCACTGCCACCTGCTCGATAATGGAGTGAAGACCACCGTCTGACTCCATCATGTGTGTAGCTGCTCCGTTGTATGTATGGGAACCCATAGACTCTGGGAACATAGGGGACTCCTCACGCTGAAGCTTGTCCTCAGGTAGAGTAGATGACATGGTGTTAACTACTGTGTTTGCTACAACACATCTCCCAGTGACATCTCTCAGAACTGCTGCTCTCAAGAATACCTCAACATCCAAAAGACCAGCTGGCCGATGGTGCTCATGTAGTGCGACCGCTGCGGGGCTAGTGCGAGCCTCGTGCACTAACGCCACTTGAAATCCGTGTGGGGTATCTCGATCTCCACGATACTCCTGTGCCACTACAGGACTGCTACCTGTCAGAGTCTTGAATGGCATCACCCACGCACACGGTACATGCACTCCTCCTAATGCAACCTGTTGGTGCAGAATGTCCGGCTCCTGCCCCAGCGTAGAGGTCGACCTCGATGACATACATGTCTCAAGCCACGCAACCTTTGCCGGATTGGTGTGAGCCTGCTGTAGGCACTCTCCCAAAATTCTGGTAGACGCATCTCGATCCATACGGGAATCCTGTGGCGCCGCTGGGCCTCCACCAATCGAAGCCGCAAGTGGCACCACCCAGGGATGCCGCTTTCTGCGGTCCTCCTGATGTAACCTGCTGCTGCAAAAGATCTGGATCCAGCCCGGACATGGTATTCGAGCTCGATGACACGCAAGTCTCCACCATGAACGCCATGTTGGGATCAGACTCCACGTCATGTGTTGTCACAGTGTCATCTGAATCTGCCTGAGCTGACGCTTGGACACCACGGCACGGTGTGAGTATGGATCCTGTTGCTACGGTCACAGTAGGCAATGTGCGGTGACTACACTCCCCCTCGACAGGGACATCAATGGAAGCCGAGGAGGTGGAGGATGTATGAAAACCGGCGCGAGCACGACGTGCGGAGCACTGGCGCCGAAGCCGCGGGGTCACTTGACTCGACCGACTGCATGAAGACATGTCATCGCGAGGTCGCATCGTGGTCGCAACAGAGTAGAGGATCGAAGGGATGGTGGCAGCCTGGGACTGGTTGGCAGGTGGAGCTGAAGGTACACCATCGGATGCGAAAGGAGGAGAGGGTGGAGGAGATGTGATCGAAGAGGCCGTTGACAAACTAGTGGCAGGAGCACGCTCGGTGACCAAGAGGTCGCAAAGCCGCTGCACCATCTGCCGCAGGCCGTGGATCTCAACGAATATGCTCACCAAAGGTCCAGCTAGGGGATCTACCAACGCCGACAGATCCGTATGCTGTGGAGGACACATGCTCGGACGAGGCTGAAGCCAAGGTGGATGCCAGCCGTGAGGGCGCGTCCAACAGCAACGCCAACCATGACGTCCATCGCCATAGTAATAGCAAGCAAACGTGCAAGGCGCCTGCTCAAATGATTGCGCACTCATCTCGTGCGCTTGACGATAGATAAGTACCAAGGGCACCTACTCCTGGTGGTAAGCACCAAGCCGCGGGAGAGGATGAGACCAGTAAACATTGTCACTCCTGGAGGTCATGGTGTCAAAGTTAGCAAACATGACCAGACATGACGTGCTACACTACCACAACAAGATCGGAGAATGGAGTCTGACCAGCTGCGGCTACTAATGCTGCTGCCACTAATGGAGCGAAGACTGTTCCAAGACCAAAAGAGGTGGCGGGTACAAGTGTGGCTGCTGCTCCAAGCTGTAGACGACCCAGCCCTCGGAGATGGACAAACTCAAATCCACAGTCGATCCTTCGGAGTGAACAGCGTGCACCAATCCAGGGGACCAAGGGAGACGCTGGTCCACGATGCGTCTCGAAACGGAGATTTCCGCTGACAACACAATCAGATATCGGATGGGAATGCAAAACATGAAGTGCTGCAACAACTGTTGTACACTAAGAAGTCGTCGCCATTGGACCGCCACAGCCACTGTTGCTACTGATACTACTATTGCTGTAGTGGTTGCTGCTATTGCATCTGACGGTGTGATATCAGGCCATTGTGTGGCCCTCGAGTCCCGTTGAGAAACCCCAATCCGAGGATCTTTCTCGATCTACCCAGATCCGGGTGGGACCTCTGTTTTTCTATACCCCTTTTTTTGTTTGCACTGCATACCCCACTCCGAGGGATTTTCCCTTGAATTTCACCTTTCGAGGCATGAGTGGAGTTCCCTTTTTTTGTCTTTCTCTTTTTTTCTTTCTTTTATTTTCTTTTTTAAGGGAAAGGTTTTGGTTTTTTTCCTCTCACCGTTCACCCTTTTCGGGGAATTGCTCGTCCTCCCTCTCAAGCCAGGTGCCACTGGTACCTTACCATTTCTTTCTCTCTGTCCTGCTCACCTCTAGCGAGGGTGCGATCGCACCCATGCGGCCGACCGGTACTACCAGCCTTGGCTGGCAGTGCCGGCCGTGTTGCTTCCGTGCAACAACACAGAAGCGGCAAGGCTGCTACAACAGCAGGTGCAGCTGCTGCATCGCGTGGCTGCTACTGCTGCTACGTGCCGTGGCTGCTGCTACTGTCCTTTTTTCCCCTTTTTTCTTTCTTTCATTCTGTACGCTATTGCATGCTACTGGTGCTATTGTTCCTACTGCTGCTACTGTTGTTGCTACTGCTACTGCTGCTGTTGCTTCTACTATTGTTGTGCATTGTAGCTACTGTTGTGTTGCTGCTTGCTGCTGCACGCTAGTGCATCTACTCGCTGTTGTGTCACTACTACTCGTGCACGCTACTATCGCCAACGCGTGCTGCTCTTCCACGTAGCTATTGCTCATGCATGCAGCTACTGCCAACCCATGCTACTGCTGCTACTACTCACGGTGCACATATCCCTCTCGGAACTCCGCCAGACGCTGGCCGGTATAGTCCCCTGCGGAGACAGGGGACTACATGTGCTGCTTCTTCCACCAATGCAGGAGTGGCTGCTGCACCCAAGGGTACTTCATGGCTGCCTCTTCCTTGCTTAAAAAATGGCCGCTGGTATACGCTATTGCCTACGTGGCGCCATGTGGCGCATTCTCTTTGCGTTCCGGCCACTACTGCTCCTTCTGTTGCTTCTGTTGCTCACACGCCCCCGTGCGCTCTGATACCAAATTGGAATTGTTTTAGGGCATGCAGGCCCATGCAAAAATGAACATGAGCTCTGTGTGTGAGTGTGATGCAAGACGGCAATAATTTGGCTAAGTCTAGAACGTTGAATAGAAAAGAACAAGGAGAAAGTGAAAATGGGCCCCTAGTGGGCTTAAGTAGGAGCGCCGACAGGTAGCTGCACCGGGCCCCGTCACCCCCGTTGAACCCAAACGCGTCAGCGGGGAGAACACATTGCGTACACCATTACAACAATAACAGTGGTCTTCTCGAGGCACCGGAATAGCTCTTTGAGGGCCCGGGTCTCGACCACCGAGAAAATAGGAGCAGTGCCAGAAAATCTCGATGTGATCGGCAGGGTCACCAACAGGTGAAAACGAGGGGGTAGAACTCAGCTCCCGCTAACGAGGTGACTCCATCTGCATGTACAAATCTACTCCAGTATCCTCAACTGCCGCCGTAGGGGACACAAGTGTGCAGGGGTCCGGCTCGACAATGCCTGTCAAGGCGACCAACAAGTGCAGCTAGCACTCATGCACTGTCTCGCCGAGAAGGCTGGTCATTGCCACCTGCTTGATAATGGAGTGAAGACCACCGTCTGACTCCATCATGTGTGTAGTTTCTCCGTCATGTGTATGGGAACCAATAGACTCTGGGAACATAGGCGACTCTTCACGCTGAAGCCAGTCCTCAGGTAGCATAGATGACATGGTGGAGCCTATTGTGTCTGCTGCAACACATGCCCAAGTGACATCTCTTAGAACTGCTGCTCTCAAGAATGCCTCAACATCCAAAAGACCAGTTGGCCGACTCTGCTCATGTAGTGCGACCGTTGCCAGGCTGGTGTGAGCCTCGTGCGCCAACGCCACTGGAAATCCGTGTGGGGCACCCCGATTTGCACGATACTCCTGTACCATTGCTGGACTGCTACCAGCCAAAGTCGTGAATGGCATCGCCCACGCACATGGCACATGCACTCCTCCTAATGCAACTTGTTGCTGTAGAATATCCAGCTCCCATCCCAGCGTAGAGGTCAACCTCGATGATATACACGTCTCAAGCCCTGCAACCTCTGCCGGACTGGTATGAGCCTATTGTACACACAGTCCCAAAAGTTTGGTAGACGCATCCCGATCCGTACGGGATTGCTGTGGCGCCATTGGGCCTCCACCGTGTGGAACCGCGAGTGGCACCGCCCAGGGACACCGTGTCTACTGTCCTCCTGATGTAACCTGCTGCTACAGAAGATCTGGATCCACCGGAACGTGGAAGTTGAGCTCGATGACACGTAAGTCTCCACCAGGAACGCCATGTCCGGATCGGACTACACGTCGTGTGCAATCACTATATCATCCGAATTTTTCTGAGCTGAAGCTCGGGTACCACGGCAGGACGCGAGTATGGATCTTGTCGCTACGCTCACAACAGGCAATGTGCAATGACCACAACATGCGCTCGATCTCAAACATTCCTAGCCATGGAGGTTTTAGCCTCAAATTGTCGGGTCTGCGGAGCTTGATGTTTGCCGAGCTAAGGAGGACTTTGTCGAGAGCGGTGAAGATATGGTCGCTACGATGTCGGTCAGCTGCACGCTTCATTGCTTCTTGTGTATTCGCGAGAATCTACCGAGTTTCCTCCAAGACGGCAGTGAAGTCTCGATGTTTAACGTCGACCGTGGGGGTGTTATTGCTTCTTTGTAGCACACTTGGAGCGCCGGGAAATTCGCCATACACCTTTTCAAATGGGGTTTTACCTGTTGCGGTGGAAATTGCCAATTTCTATGCGATTTTGGCAGTGGGGAAATTTTGTGCCCAATCTGTCCCATGAGGTTTGCATCATGTTTGGAGCAGTTGTTTGAGCGTCTGATTTGTGCGCTCGGTTTGGCCGTCGGTACGAGGATGAAACACCAATGAAAGTTGAATTCTGCTGCCGTAGCGAGTCATGAGTTCGCACCAAAAATGACTAGAAAATCAACCATCTCTGTTTCTGGTGATGGTTCTTGGTACACTGTGCAACCACTCGATGTTGTTTAGAATCAACCCTGCTGTTCCCTCAGCGGTGACGGTGGTAGTTGCCGGGATGAAGTGGGACATTTTAGAAAACCTGTCAACAACCACGAGGATGGCATCATATCCCTCATATGTGACTGGTACTCTGGTGATGAAGTCCATGGAGTAAGAAGATGCGTGGAAGCTTCCTAGTGACACAACCGTTGACTAGGCGTCAGTGCCTGGTCAGACGGTGACGACAGTGACAAGTCGTACGCACAACGGCAAGGGTCTGACTAGGAGACACAAGGCAAAGATCAGAATGCTTCAATAGCATTTACAAAGAGAGATGAAAAATGACAGGTCCATGGCATAAGTAGCAGCCGTGGCGCACGGCAGGTGTCGCACACGGTAGCACAAAGTCTGTCCTCAAAACCGGCCCCAAACCACTGTTTTGGCCGTAACTCAGCAAAGACATGTCAGAACGCTATGGCGTCTACACCTAGACGTACAGATTTGCAAGCCAAATGCTACGACTGGTCACATGCATGCATCCGGCATCAAACGTTGGGCACACAATGCAAAAACATGCAAATCGGGCCCACGGCCAGCCTACCGATAAACTCCTACGTGCTGTAGAAAAGCTGCAGGAGCTTCCAGGCATCGTACAGAGCTCTGGGATGGTCGTCGGTCAGCCCCAAGCTGGTATTCCACCACCAGAAAATGCACCAGTACCACCTGGGTCTGTATCAGGGATCTGCACGGGCATGGACACCGCCGAGTGGTCACAATAGACTGTACAGGTTGACTGGAACATCACAAATCACAGCATGGAGATGTGTGTCCATGGTTCCATTGGAACAGGGAGTGGCTGCAGAAGTCCAGATTGCCTCATGCAACGAGATTTCTTTTGTTGACATCTGTTGTAGGTTTTGCAGAAGTTGGCCACGTCGGATTTCATTTTGTCCCACCAATAGTTTTTCACCAGCTTCTTCGGCGTCTGATCCTCTCCGAAGAGTCCACCTGGACCGGTGTCATGGTATTCTTGGAGCAACATACGGCGAAGTTCGTCATTCGGGGGAACAACCACTAGGCGAGTGAAGCGTCATCGCATGTAGGATGCGTCGAACCATATTTTGGTTTCATCATATCCGCCGTGCCGGTCGTAGCCTTGTGCGAATAATCGCTCAAGGTGTGGGTCTCGCTGTAGTTGTAGGGTTGCCACATCGGGCATTAAATCTGGTCGGTGGTTGAGTGTGTCCGTCGGATCGGTTTTTCCTGGCCGGTACTTGATTTCGTAGTTGAACCCAGATTCAAGGAACTCCATCCATCAGGTTTGACGTCGGCTAAGGTTTGGCTGCGTCTTCAAACATTTCAACGCGTGGTGGTCAGTTCACACAATGCGTCGGCGACACTCCATGTAGCATTGCCACATCTTAAATGTGTGTACGATTCCCAGTATCTCTTTCTTGTGGACCGCATAGTTGAGGTCCGGTCCTTGTAGTTTTTGAGACATGTAGGCAATTGGTTGTTTGCCGTTGCTGTGGTCTACAAAAGAATCATGCCAATGGCTCGGTCTGATGCATCCGTAGCCATGACGTAGTCGGCTGTCAAACCGGCTAATCATAGGACTGGCACCTAGGTCAGAGCTTTCCGCAAAACGGTGAACGCTTCTGGTTTGATATCTCCCCATCTCCACTCATTTTCTTTTTGAGTGATGTCGGAAAGAGGCACCGACACTCGGGCGCAGTCTCGTACGAATCACCGGTAGAAATTACAGAATCCGAGAAAAAACCTGGATTTCTCAAACATTGGTCGACGTTGGCCAATCAACGAATGCTACCACTTTTTATTGGATCCATGGTGATTCGTCTCATGTTGATGACATGACCCAAAAACTAGATCGAACGATGACCACAGTTGCATTTCAAGATTTCTCTAAAAAACTTCTCTTTGTGAAACTTCGAGGACTCTTCAAAGATGTCCATCGTGCTCCTCGGGGGTGCGGTTGTACACAAGGATGTCGTCCACATACACCACGACAAAATCGTCAAGGTACGGTCAGAAAATGTTGTTCATTGCCGCCATAAACGTTGTTGGGGCATTTGTGTGTCCAAACGGCATGACCGTGAACTCAAAGTGCTCGTAGCGGGTTCGCAACGCCGTCTTTCCAATGTCGGCGGCTGCAACACATATCTTGTGGTATTCGTTGCGAAAGTCCATTTCACTGGAAATTCGGACTCCTCGGAGTTGGTGGAAAAGCTCATCGGCTTGAGAGAGAGGATAGCGGTTTTTTATGGTAGCGTCGTTCAAAGCCCGGTAATCCACGCATATCCGCATCTTGCCACTTTTCTTTTTAACGAATAGTACTAGTGGGGCGTATAGTGACGTGGATGGTACATGAACCCCTGACCGAGCATCTCACCAAGCTGCTTTTTCAGCTCTGTCAGTTTGTGATCACTCATCCGATAGGTCCCTCAGATGGAAGGTCTACAGCCCGGCTTTAGTTTTGATGTGATGGTCGATGTCTCGTTGAGGAGGCAAAGTTCTTGGGAGTTCGTCGAGGAAGACGTTCGCAAACTCTTGGATGAGGGGTGCGAACTCTTCAGGCACCATTGCAAACTTTGTTGAGGCCGATGAGGCTGATGAGGCCGATGATGAGTCAGCTGCTGCCACTTCCGCTTCTCCCATAGGCTCGAGATGTATGAGCGATGCACGAGCTCCTTGTTGTAGACAGTGCCTGGCCACATTGAGTGATATTGGCTGCACCGGTTATCACTTTTGAGCTTTCGCGCCTTCTTTTGTTGCTTCCACCTCTGCTGCTTCGGCTGTCGGTTTTTGTCTTGCACGTGGAAGTTGTCATTTGGCACTATCAATCTCCACAAAGATATAGCTGCTGTTCCAAACGAACTGCGGATTGTGCCGGTACATGGAATCTCGTCCAAGGATGATTTTGTGATTGCACATAGGAGAAGACCTCCAGACCATTACATCTTGTAGATGCCCCACTTGTTGTCGTAGTGGTTCTTGAAGTCTCCGCATCTGTAGTCTCCCATTGACGGTTTTTCTTTTAAACACCCCGGGGTTGGTGTGCAAACCCAGCTTGCAAACCACATTGTTACTTACAAAGCTATGTGACGCTCCTCCATCCAAAAGTGCTCGTACTGTTCTACGGCTTCTGTATCCTCGAGGCTGAACTTTTAGCAGTATCGTCAATTGGTCATTCTCGTACTCCTCGTTGAACTTTGCGATCTCAGAAACCCTATGCAGTGATGTAGACCATTCAGATGGGCGATCATTTGGCGCAGATCGCTCCTCATGGACAAGAGTTGCGCCTTTTACTCTTGCCCTTTGCCGTTTCCCGATTCGGTTTTCTATGACTTCCCCTCTTTTCTGGACTGAAGCTTGCTCCGACAGTTGCGAGCAATGTGCCCGATTTTTCCGCAGTTGTAACAGGTTTGCGTGTCTCTCTTGTCGACGGCGTCCACTTCCATCGGAGTCGAGGAGTCTGCCGACTGGTTTTTTCCATTTCCACGATAACTGTGGTTAGGAGGTTGCCAAGAGTAGGATTCCTAGATCCGAGCATTGTAATCAACACTGTCGACCCGTTCTGTTACTGCAATCCTCTGTGGCAAGTCATTCTGGATGCCGAGAATAGCGATTGCTCACCGGATATCTCGCTTGAGGCCGTTGTTGTAGTGAAAACAGAGTTTGTACGTGGGCGATGTTTGCTCCGATGATAATCTCGCGGAATCTCTGCGTATACTCCGCCATGCTGGACTGTTGACGTAGATGCTGGACCATGTACTGTGTGTCAGATTCTTTGTTCAGTCTTCCAAAGCGTATGAGCATCGCGCGCAATAATTCAATTCAGTCAGTTGGTGGCATCAGAGCGTGTTGCCACTGTGGGTTGATCTTCTTCAAGGGTGGAACACCTGCAGACGGAGATGTGAGACGGGCGCGGTGAGCCATTGATGATGCTTCGCCGATCTCCTGCTGCCGTTGGATGGTCCTTAGATCAGACCGCCAACTCAATGCCGTGCCATGCAAAAGCGCGGCCGCAAGGTCAGTTTTCTTTTGATCGTCATTGACCCGAGCAGCGGTGAAGTACACCTCCAAACTCGTCAACCACATCCGAACCTTTAATCCTTTTGAGTTTACGAACGGTTTTGGTGGAGCTGGATGAATTTTGGGTTTACTCGAGAGTTGGGAATTTCTCTCGACAAGCACTGCTTCATGTGTGCTTGCATTGCGAAGAGCCTCCATTGTGAAGTTGAGTTGTTGGATCAGGTGGTTGTTGATTCCCTCAAGTGAGGAAATCATGTTCGTCAATTCCTCGTTGATCCGTGCATGTCATGCAGTGCCACCTGTCGTCCTCGCTGTCATCGTCAAGGCTGTTGGTACAGGCGGCTGGTTTGATGCCGTTGGGTCTATGACCGCATTGGTCGTCGAGGCTGTAGGGCTTTTTCTAGCTGTTGCAAAGCCTACCACACCAACATTTGCTATCGTTTCAGGGTTCGCATGTATCGGCACGTTCTGCTCCTCCATCGCTAAAATCGTCGCCGAAGACCCGCTGCTGGTCGTCGGTTGCACTCGCTTGCCTCACATTATCGTCGCGAGGTCTGCAAAGTCTTGACGTGCAAGATGCACTGACGGCTTGTGCGGAGTAGTTCTCTGAATGAGTAAAGTAGTCAGATGCCTCTCCAGCATCGTTGCGCTCTGATACCATGCCTTACACCGAATGGAGCGTAGATGGTGAACAGGTAGAATTTGCGAGGTAAAACATGATTGAGAACATGGGACACTTGGGCAATTTATAACTTGCGGTAAGTGTAGTTCGATGGCAAGTGTCAAAATGATCAAATATATGTAGACAAGCGCTGAGTTACGGATGAAGCATAGTCGGGGTCGTTGGTTCGAATGTCGAGCGCCGCGTGCGGAGTCTCGTCTTGAGTGGTCGAATTCGAGAAGGTCCACCGAGAAGTTGGGGGTCTTTGTGAATTGATGACAAAGATGTGCGATGCATCTTTACAAATCCAGATTTGTCATGATGCGTTGAGAAGACGTCCGAAAGGTCGTGACACTTCTGTTCGTAGGTTCATGAAAGTGGATGAAGCCGTCAGAAGGTTCGAGAATATCCACTAGGAGCGATGAAGTTGGCCAGTTTTCGCTTGGCCTTCTGAGTGAATATCGCGGTCCTCGCGACGTGATGGGCTGTTTGCGTAGTAACAGAAATGCTCATGCAATAAGATTAGGGACTCCTGTATGCCTGGTATGGAACAGCAACAATAGTCCTGGTTCTACGCCAAGTGGAACGTAAGTAGTTCATAGGGATGAGGTGTGGGACAAAGGACGACTTGGGGTTTCTGCAGAATAGGATGATTTCTGTTGGGCTGTAAGTACACTTTGATGATACATGTCAAGTGAGTCGAGCACCTATATACAATGTTGAGAATGAGAATGAGGCATATTCTGGGTACTCAGCGCTCAAACCGAGCAGCGTGTGCGAGGTCACGTCGTGAGTGGCTTCTTGAAGAAGCTCTGCCTACAAATTAGGGGGCGTCAAGAATATCGAGGCACTTCTTCATGAATGTCTTGCGCCGTCAAGGGGTTGACCAAACACTAGAAAAAACCGAAACGGTTTGCGACACTTTTGTCAAGATTTATAGCAAGTGATTGAAGTTTTGAGAAGATTCTGTAGCGAAATGCTAGAGGTCGGGGCAACTGGAAAAAATTCCCTCGGCCCGACATCATAAAAATCTTGAAGTCGCACGTGATGGGCCATGAATTTAATGACAAAAATGCCCACTCCCGGAGATTAGGGACTCGTGTACGACATGGATGTAACAATTCCTCCCCATTTGGCCGGGAAATCCACCATCATCAGTAGCCGTAGGCTACTGATGATGATGGTAGTCGTTGATTAGATGATCGACGGCTCGTAGGCTACCATAGGGTTTCAAACTCAGAGGTTGTCGTAGACATCATAACTGTGCCACATGACCATAATTTGGTCGTTGTCCCATGGTATCGTCGTCCAAGGATGCCATAGTATCATCCAAATTTGTCGTAGATAATTATTTCTTATTCACCCTTTTCTTTGTGTTTCTTCATAAACGATTCAGAGAATGCGAGACTCACCACTCAAATTCCTGGATCTGGCGGTGTTGTTCGCCTATTCGTGTTGCTAATCCACGCACTTGGCAGGTCATGTTTGCTCTTGGTCCTGAGGTACAAGCAAGAGCGAATGCGAGGTGCGGAGATGGCCGGATATGGGCTTTTATCCAACGGCGTGGCATGAACAAAGCTTGAGCAACCGAACTTTGAGGTTTGAGTACTTCGCAGGTGTTTTTTCTCATACAATGACGTCTAGGGAATTGAACCTTGGGCAGGTTTAGGAGCTCCATGATTATGGGCAAGTGCTAATAGACAATCGCACAAAAAAACTAAATCCGACCCGAATTTAGGAGAATACAATAATCACCAAAAGGCGTCCCAAAGAGGAACAAATTTGAATGTTATCTTCAATCACTTACTCCGTATCCCCATCGACTTGTACAGGACGTGGAGGTGAGACGTCTCTGCCCGGGAATTTTGTATTGGGGTCCCGATAGTGCTAAACTTTGCCGATGTGGAAGACGTGGTGTATCACGATGCCGTCAGGTAGGCGAAGTTGAGCGACGGCAAGGGTTTGCATTTGCTCGATCTCAAACGATCCCAACCAATGGGGTTTGAGTTTCACCAAAACTTGTTCTTGGAGCTTGATGTTCATTGCATTGAGGAAGACACGATCAATAACGCTAAACAATTTATCGTTGCAATGTCAGTCGGCTGCGTGCCTCATCGATGCTTGAGTCTTCACGAGGGTCTGTCACGTTTCCTCCAAAATGTTTACAAGGTCCCTGTGGTGAATATCGACCATGGGGATGTTGCTCTGGCTCTATAATCCAGATAGTGTGGTGGGAAGTTTTCCGTAAACCACCTTGAAAGGAATTTTACTAGTTGCGGTGCAAGTGGCAGAGTTGTATGCGAGTTCGGCGGTTGGCAGTTTAGCTGTCCAACCAGTTTTGTGGGGCTTGCATAAAGTGCGTAGGAGTTGCTCAAGCGTCTCATCGGTCCGCTTGTTTTTTTTTTGTTTTTTTTTTCCTCTTCCTTTTCTTGTTCAGTCTGAGGGTGGAACGACATGGATAGCTGGATTTGACTACCGTGACGCGTCATTAGTTCACGCAAAAAATGGCTGATAAAGCGGCCGTCTTTGTTGTAAGTTATGGTACATGACACGCCATGAAATAGTATGTTCTGGTTTAGAAACAACCGCACCATTCCTTTGACGGTGACGGTGGTCGTCAAACCACCATCACCATGCATTTAAAAACCTGTCCATCACAAGGAGGATGGCGTCATATCCCTCGGGAGTTGCGAGCAGCCCTGTCATGAAATCAATGCTGATGTCAATCCACGATTCTGTTGAGACAGGTAGAGGCTGGAATAGACCAAGTGGTTGTGTGCGATGATACATTTGTTTCTGACAGGTGTGGCATGATTTGCAGAAGGTTGCCATGTTGGCTTGCATCTTGTCCCACCAAATTTGCTTCGCCAGCTTCTTGAGAAAATTTCCCTTGCCCTAGACCAGTGTCGTGGCATTCCTCCAATAGCATCCTTTGTAGTTCCTTGTTCTGAGGAACGACAACCTGGGGAGTGAATGGCCATCGCCTGTAGGGGTTGAACCAAAGTTTAGTTTTATTGTACCCACTGAACTCCTTGTAACCCTTGGCAAACAGCCTCGCAAGGTATGGATCTTGTTCGATGAGTAACGTGATGATCTTGGCCATTAAGTCTGGTTTCCAACTTTGAGCATCAGTTGGATTAGTACCAACTAATCCAACAGATGCATCCAGGTCGGTACTTGATGTTGTAGTCAAAGTTGGACTCGAGGAACGCCATCCATCGAGTTTGTCGACGGTTGAGATTTGGTTTAGTCTTGAGATTTTTCAGTGCATGATGATCTTTGCGGGCAATGCATCGTCGGCATTCCAAGTAACACCGCCACATCTTGAACGTGTGCACGACTAGGGGCATTTACTTTTTGTGCACCGCGTAGATGAGTTCCGGTCCGTGTGGTTTTTGGGACATGCATACAACAAGTTGTTCTTTATCACCATTGCCTTCAAAGAGAATGGCTCCAATGGCTTGGTCAGATGAGCTGGTGGCCATAACATAGTCCACCGTTGGATATGCCAATCGTAAGGCTAACACCAAAATCAAAGTGTTTCTCAAATAGTTTCATGATTCTTGTGCGCCATTCTCCCAAGTCCACTTGGTGGTTTTTTGGATGAGATCAAAGAGGGGCGCTCAGACTTGTCCGTAGTCCTTCATGAATTGACGGTAGTAGTTACAGAAGCCCAAAAATATTTAGACGTCCCAAACATTGGTGGGTGCCAGCCAGCTAGCCACCGCCTCCACCTTTCTTGGGTCCATGGTGATTCATCTGTCGATGATGTAACAAAATGATGATTTGAACAAAAACATAAAAACATAGGTCAGGAAAGCCTGTCGCGATTATTGCACAATAAATGTGCAATTGCAATATGCTGGCTGACCTGATCCGTGACCAAAGGTAGGAGGTCTCGCAATCGATGACAAAAACACGTAAAAAGAAGTGATGACCTCCTTCTAAAGTGATCATGTTGAAAAATGCAAAGTATTAATTGCATCATGGATATGTCCACCATTCTTTCTAAACACATGGTGGAAATGATTCAAATGCTAAAAACAATACTTTACTCTTTAAGTGAAGCAACAACGTAACTTTGAAAGGCACAGCAAACCATGGCACATAATGGATAAGGAAAGACAATCAGACGATGGAGGACAGTCATTTAGTTTTAGAACGATGACTTTTTCTGATCTCACCTAAGCCTTCCGATGCTATGTCCAAGCTTTCACATTATATCTTGGTACCAGAGCCAGAATGACCGGTGACCTCACCGCTCGTCCTCATCATTCCGTGCACTTCGTCACGTTGCACGTGGAGAAGTATGCACGTTGTCGAGTTGCAGCCCCACTTCGTAAGTGCACTAGTGGAACGCTGCCCGCCACTACTCCACATCAACGTACTCGCTCACTCTCACCCTCCCAACCTTGGACAACCTACTTCGTCCCCAATTGCTCTACCCTCCAAAAACCTCTCTCTCTCTCTCTCTCTCTCTCTCTCTCTTTCTCTCTCTCTCTCTCTCTCTCTCTCTCT
>SZWC01001544.1:124093-145591 GCA_023375785.1 Penium margaritaceum
CCCCCTCTCATCCTCACCTTGTCCAACTGCAAAGTCACACCAAAGTCCATTTTTCTGTGAGGAGAGGGCGATGGGAAGACAAATGCTGAAGTAGGGGGTTATTGGACCAGCTACTAGGGTGGCCAAAACCTACTACAACAACAAGGGAGGCATTCAAGAGCAAACTGTCTGTGGTCAAGCTTTAAAGACCAAACTTACATTTTTTTTTCTGTCCAAGGACACAGAGATTTTTGAGTCAACCCTGGGTTCCTGGGTGGAAAGGAAAATGGAGGAACCATGTCTTGGCCCGAGGTCCTCCGAATTCCATGTCGTTTTTTACTAAGAAACTTCTTCTCTTTCATCTAGAATTAGAGAAATCCCGCCATTTGGTCATTTGGCCATGTGAAATATCCATTTCCATGCTTATTCCTTACAATCTCCCATTCTAAGTTTTTCTTCCCTCCATTTATACCACTCTCTTGGTAGAATTCTCCTCTTTACCTTCTGTTCACTACTTTCCAAAAAAAATGAGAGGAGGAAGAGATGAAGGAGGTTCAGCCTTAAGTCATCTCGGCCCACCTGAGGGTCTTGAGAGAGACACACCTCCCCAAGCAGTGTGCTCTCCACCCACAAAAGAAGGGGAGACAAAGGAGACTAAAAAGAAAGGAGGAGACAAAGAGTTGACACAAAGGTGTCTCGGTCCACACTTTAAGTGGATAAGGGAAAGGTATCCAAAAGTCACCTCGGACTAACCTTTACAAGGGTGAAAGAGGGTAAACCTTGGATTCCTCTTGACCTACCATTATAAGGGGTGAAGGAGTGTGGAATCTTTGTCATCCTAAGAGAAAGATGCATAGCGAGGCCTCACGATAAGTTGTCGTGCCTCAAGACTAGACCATCCGTGGTCATGGGGCATCCTCTAAATGACAGCCTGTGGCGTTCCAATGAAGCATGCCCAAGGAGCGTCATGGTACATTGGCTTTCATTGGCCACCTTACAAAGTCACGCCGGGAGGTATTGGCGAAAGGAGGAAGCCCTCGACCAGCGTCGCCGAGGGGTGAAGTCTCCCAAAGTTGGGAAGCAGAACGAGGCAATTGGTGCGGTCGCTTTGCAAGGCAATTGGAAAGCCCGCTCGCTGTCCATCGAAATTGCGTTCAACAATGATGCTTTACTTGCCCCAGTCGCTCACACGAATGACGAGGGAGGGAAAGGCGTCGTGGAAGGCGAAGCAAACAGTGGCAATCCTGAAGAGGTGGCCAAAGGTGGCAAGCAAGGGGATGAATCCCCTGATGAACCAGAAGATGAGATCATCCTCGAAGCTGACCAAAAAGCTTACGATGACACGGATGTACACAACACCAACAGCAAGGGGAGTGAGGTTGGTAAGTCAGCACCAAATGAAGCTGATGGGGACGCCAATGTTTTTGAACATACGTTCGAACACAAGGATAAGTTTCATGCTCGTGCTTCCGCAAAAAGCGAGTGGGCCTATCTATCAAGCCTACCAAAGTTGATGGTGCCTCAACGTGCACTCAAAAACGCCGCATATTTCCTGAATGACAAGGATCAACTCGATGTCCTTCGCAGCCGGCTCTCCTTGGACGATCTTGTGCTGGCCATGAACATGATGGAGGCATTCTCACACAACGGTGACATGGTATGTGCCGCCCTTCGAGATCGAGCGTTCATGGTACAACGGATGAACGACAAGTTCTACAAGGAAAATGGAAAGTTGATGCGCAAGATGTCTGTCGCCGAACATCATGCCAAGGTGGCAAAACAAGCGCACGAGGCCCTATGTGCAAAGGAACCTGAGAATCTACATGTTGTACTGAACGAAGCCATGGGAGTCGCACGCAAGGCAGCAGATTTGGAGCATGAACAGATCTTTGAGTGCCACGAGCGCCCATGCACAGAGAGTGCACGTGCCAAAGCTGAGAGCACCCATTGTACTCCAGGCACCGGTTCATCTCCACGCCTACAAGAGAACCTGCCAGGGGGGGATTACAACAGCACCACCCCCACCCCAGAAGGTAACGGGTAGCTGTGTGGTCCTCGAATCGGCTTACCGCTACGATGGGACATGCGACGTGAATGCCTTCCTCATGATCCTGGAAAGGCACCTTCACCTTACTCAGATCAATGAGGGAGAATGGGACATTGAGGGAATGCTCTCACTTAAACCAAATCCCTTTAAGAAACTCGGTGAGCTCTGCAAGGAGAAGCAACAATACTCTAATCCAATATGGGAGGAGTTTTGTGAGCTGATGCGTGAGTTATACTCAGAGCCTACCAACTCTTCGAAGGCCAAGAAGGAGCTCGAGACCTTAACGCAAGGGACTATGGCAGTGGAAGACTATGCTAAAGGCTTCCTCAAGATAACAAAGAAGGTAGAAGACCGCCATCTGACGGAGCAGGTAAAAATTGACCTATTTTTGAATGGCCTTGCTTGTTCCCAGCTCAGACTCTTCTGTGTCCATGATGATAAGGAGTGGGAGAGCCTGCATGCAATGATGACACGTTTGTGTAAATTACACAACTCTGCCATTTGGAATTGTGATGCATGTGAGAGCAAGCTGCCTTGCCAGACAACACTCATACCTGTTGAAAAAATTGCTCCTCCGCATGCCCAAATGCGGCGCTGGGAGGCACCGACGAGCCGCCAGAAAGTGGAAAATCCGCGCCGGCGGATCTGGTGACTTGAGAATTGCTTGGATCCTAAAATGGATGATTTTCCTGTAAATTTGACGAGTCGCTGAATCCGCTGGAAGTTGTTTCGCCAAAATCGGACAAGTATCAAGGGAGAAATGACCTTCCAAAGTTGGGGTGTGCAAAGCAGCTCTGGCAGCCAGCTGCGACTCAAAATCTAGTGGATAATCGACCGGACCGAGTAACAAAGATACCATCTGGAGAAATTGCTCCAGAAGGCCTGCCGAGGTGTCCGGTGGATAATCCACCTGATCAGGTGGATGATCCACCGGATCCTGTAGTGCAGGTTGTTACTGAGGGACTAAGCCAAAATCATGGCTCGGCGTCCGAAACTCAGCAGTACGTTTTGCTACTCGGGGACTTTGTCGTCTTGGACGCTGCAGTGAAGTTCTGAGAATCGTGGGAGTAGAAGCTATGCAAATGGCGCAGAAGGAGACACAGCCCATTCAGAAGTATACGGGTGGCCCAGGTTTTGGACTATGGAGGTGGCAGTTCGAACGGCACCTCTCGTATAAGGGGCTGCTGGACGTCATGTTGGGAAAGGAGGTGCTTGCAGAGGCGACTGCTATGGACGTGGAAAAGCAGGCCTTCAAAAAGAAGAACATGGAGGCACTCATGCTCCTGGTGTCCGAGACAGCTGAGTAGCACTGGGGCTACTTCCAAGGCTGCAAGCTCGCAGCCTAAGCTTGGCAAAAGCTCTGCGCCATCCACCAATTCAAGTCGCTCGCGAAAAAAATCCTCGCGATGAAGCGGCTCCTCACGGTAAGAATCGAGGAGGAAGATGATGTCATCTCCGCCATGCATCAGATCGAGTGGCTTGCCTCGCAATGTAATGATGTGGGGTGAGAGATCGACACGCTGCTGTAGGCGATGGCCCTCCTCATGGCCCTACCTGACAGTTTGGGTCCACTCATCACCGTTCTCGGAGGATGGTCGGAGGACAACCTCACCTATGGCGCGGTCGCAGAGTACATCCGCAACGAGGCGTAGCAACGGAGCTGCGGGGAGTCCTCCTCTTCCTCATCAGTCCTCGTCACCAAAACGCGTGGTGGCAGAAGCGGGGGCACAGGAAGCGGAAAGGGCGGCGGCAAGAAGGGCGCCAAGAAAGGTGCGTGCCGCAACTGCGGCAAGGAGGGCCATTGGGCCCGTGAATGCCCGGAGGAGGCAAAGACCGGCGGCAAAAACACCAAGGGCAGGTCGCTCCTCAATGGCAACAAGAACCACTACCTCGAGAAGGTCAACAGGCGGTGCCTGGATTCCGGGGCCGAGGACTGCACCCAATTCGAGAAGGTGGGGTTCGTCACCTACGAGAAGTCCTCCAAGACAATGGTGGTCGCGAACGACAAAGTTGAGCCAGCGGCCGGCCAAGGCGACGTGGAGGTGGAAGTCGTGGTGGGTGGTCAGAAGTAGCTGCGCACAATCCGTGATGTGCAGCACATCCCCGGCATGGCTGACATCCTGAGTGTCAGCCGCTAGACGGACAATGGGTATGAGGTGCTCTTCCGTAGGAAAGGCGCAATGATGCGCATCAACGGGGACGACGAGGTCGTGTTGGAGGCAAAGCGCGAGGGTGGTCTCTACATCGTGGAGACCAAGGTGGTCCCCACGGCATCGGATGCAGCAGATTCGTAGGAGCGCGTCATCAACATGGCCAAGGGAGGAAGTGATGATCTGGAGCTCTGGCACCGATGGTTGGGGCATTCGGCACCCACAACCGTCCAAGAGATGGCAAAGCGCAACATGGTGCGTGGCCTCGTCATCGATGGTGTAGCAGACACAGAAGAAGATGCACCAACGCACAAAATATGCAAGCCTTGAATTTTGGGCAAGGCGCGACGCAAGCCGTTAAACAAGAACAAGGCATGCGCAAAGGACCTACTAGAGGTTGTGCACAACAACGTGTGCGGACCATTCAAAGCGCCGTCAAACAACAGCCTGAGATACTTTGTCACCTTCATTGACGACTGCAACAAAAAGCTCTACGTGTACTTCATGAAGCGGTAAGGCGAGATCCTAGACCGGCTCAAGGAGTACGTTGCAGCGGTGGAGAGGTAGGTCAGAGCGCTATGCAGCCACAATGGCGGAGAGTACGTGGGCTACAGCGGGTGGATGAAGCAGCACGGCATCAAGTGGGAACCCCGTACGCCATACTCACCACATTCCAACGGAGTGGCGGGACGGGCAAACCAGACGCTGCTCAACATGGTGCGGACCATGCTTGTGGATGCGGGGTTACTACAAGGGTTTGGGGCGGAGGCTGTACGTACAGCAAGCTACACCATCAACCTCATCCCAACAGCAGTGCTGAAGGATAAGGGCGGCTAGAAGATGCCACAGGAGGTTTGGAGCGGGCACAAGCCAAATGTGGTACACCTGAAGGTGTTCGGGTGCAAGGCGCATGCGATGGTACAGGCGGAGCAACGACGCAACAGCAAGCTGGAACCGCGGGCAAAGCTGTGCTTGTTCCTCAGCTACGAGAGCGCACAAAAGGCGCATGGGCTCTATGACCCATGCACACAAGAGATCATCCGCAGCTGTGACGTCGAGTTTGACGAGTAGCAGAGCTTCAACAGCAGCAGCAACGACATGAGAGTCGGGAATACTCCAAAACAGGGGGAGTGGTTCCAGCTCCTTGACTATGAGGTGAAGCCGGTGGACATGGAGGTCAAAGATGCGGTGTTGGAGCGCAGCGGTGCAGCAGGTGCAACAGCCGACGTGGAGGACTCCAATGACGATGCAACTGGCCTGGAGATCCAGCGGAATGATCCGTCAAAGGAGGCACCACGGGTGTCGAAGCACGCACTCCTCGCGGAGTTCGTGTCGGACGTCGCAGAAAAATCCCCCGGATGCGCCGTCCATATGGTTGATGGCTAACCGGAGTGGGAGGGATCCTTGGGGAGCTGTCCAGCCAATGATTCACCGGAGCGGGCAGAGTCGGAAGGATTGCAGCAAAGCGATGAGACACCACCAAATTTTCCGCACCGTAGCGGGAGGTAGCGGAGAGCGGGAAAGCGTTTCGACGCAGGCACCGGTCAATGGATCGGCATGACACGGTGTATGTTGGCTACATCAACGGAGCCAACGACCGTGCAAGAGGCGCTTGCACGGCCGGAGGAGAAGCAGTGGGACTCCGCCATCAAGTCGGAGTTGGCGTCCATTGCTGAAAATGACACGTGGCAGCTGGTTGACAGGCCGAAAGATGCCAAGGTCATCGGCTCCAAGTGTGTCTTCAAGACCAAGTTCAAAGAAGGTGTGGTGAACAAGTACAAGGCGCGGTTCGTGGTGATGGGGTACGCACAACGTAAAGGCGAGCACTACGATGAGACGTTCGCCCCCGTTGCCAAGTTCACAAGCATCCGGGCGATCCTTGCGGTGGCAGCCGTGAAGGATATGGCGCTCCACCAGATGGTCGTAAAGACGGCCTTCCTCAACGACATCATCGACAAAGAAATTCACACGGAGGTGCCGGAGGGGGTGGAGGTGCCGAAGAACAAGGTGTGCATGCTGCAGAAGTCCTTGTACGGGCTAAAACAATCGCCCCGATGCTGGTACCAACAGATGGACAGCTTCATGGCATAACTTGGCTTCAAGCGTTGTGAGGCGGATCACACTGTGTATGTGCGGTGCAGCAAGAAGCTCCATTAGATTGTCATCCTCTATGAGCGTGGCCAGACTTGGGATGACCAGCTATGATGGGCTAGAGGGCGCAGCGGAAGATAAGTAAGAGCAAGCAGGAGCAATGGGCATGGCAGGTGCAAGGGGGAGAATGTTGAAAAAATTGTCCCTCCGCATGCCCAAGTGAGGCGCCGGGAGGCATCGACGAGCCGCCAGAAAGTGGAAACTCCGCGCCGGCGGATCTGGAAACTCGAAAACATTGCGGATCCTAGAATGGATGATTGCTCCGTATATTTGACGAGTCGATGAATCCGGTGGAAGTTGTTTCGCCGGAATCGGGCAAGTATCGAGGGAGATATGGCCTTCCAAAGTTGGGGTGTGCGCAACAGCTCTGGGAGCCGACTGCGACTCGAAATCCGGTGGATAAACGTCCGGACCAAGTAACAAAAATACCATCTGGAGAAATTGCTCCGGAAGGCCTGCCAAGGTGTCCGGTGGATCATCCACCGGATCCTGTAGTGCAGGATGTTACTGAGGGACTTAGCCAAGATAATGGCTCAGCGTCCGAAACTCAGTAGTACGTTTTGTTACTTGGGGACTTTGTCAACATTCTGACTGCAGGTCCACGGGCAGGTTTCAAACCTCGTCACGCCCCATCACCAAACTTGACCCAGAAGTAGGGGAGGTGCGTGGAAACAGTGCAGGGGACCCATACATCACGTGCAATGGGATCCACGCCTTGGGAAAGGCGCTACGGCATGTGGCGGCGTCAGGCTTCTGTGGTGGGTGAGACATGCGCTTTGGCAAGCGTAACTTGGGCTACACTTGGCCGAATTACGCGCGGTTTGGTGCATTGGAAAGCTCATGACTAGCCCGTTGGGATCATGTCCCTGCACCAAAACTAATGTAAAATCGTGTTATTCCCTTTGCAAAAATGACTGTCTCTAAACTCCTACACACATAGCGTGAGGCGACCAGAAAGCTCACGCTCGGTCTCAGATTCGCCCAAAACAGAAGCCGTAAACCACCCAGAGACAATCAGAAAAAAGTCAGGGCCGCATCCCGCGGATTCCTTCTGACAATACCAATGGAAAATTCATCAAAGCGCGCAACAAACATAACTTCGAAGCTATCCAAGAAATTCCGTCGTCAAGACGAAGAACCAGTCTCGCTCTACCATCATCTGCACGCGCTTAAATGAGGCTGGCCACATTGGATGGGATTGCCCATAGTGTGACCAGCAGGGAAAGAAGCAACAGGGAGAGCATCACCATGCACAAGGCCAGCGCCATGGCCGAGGCCCAAACCGTCCCAATGGTGTTGACCAAAACCGCTTCTGGAGGATCGGCCCGTACCAAGGCGGGCAACACCAAGGAAATGACAATGCCCCAGAAGACCAGTGACGTCCTCAGGAGGGCACCGCTAAGGGCAGGAGTTTGCGGGCATGCAACGACAGGGCCTCCACGGTGGCCAGCGTGGACATGAACGCCCACACGATGGAGATCAAGTCTTTGGAGAAGAGTTTGGAGGACGTAATCATCGTCCTCAGGATGCCATGAGCAAGATTTTCACGACCCCCACTAGCCACCAGTGGGCTGCTATTTGGAATTGATGTGGGTCTTGGAGAGGATGAGGGTAGGAATTCATGTTTTGTGATGATGATGAAGAAAAATTTGAGTTTTTGTCTACACAATGTTTCTCAACTGTCTATGTGCCCCTCATGAATCTTGAATCCCTCTACCTTCACCGCTTGTGCCCACTCTCCTATATGACAAAGGAAAGTCTTGAAAATTGCACGTGTTTGATAGTGAACACAAATGAAACCTGGCCAAGTGCTTTAGAAGCTGCGCATCAAAGAGAACTATTTGACATCAATAACGATGACTGTACCAATCAATCCAAAGATGAACATGTCTGCCTTCAAAAGATTGAAGCTATTGGCTTTGTTTACAAAAGGATATCACATGTGGGAACATATGGATAACATGGTTGACTTGTGAAGAAGCACCCATGCCTATTTCATCTACCACTTGGAGAACAAACCCCAATCAAGACTTTTTGTGCGTAAGTCACAAGCAAAGATGACGATGCAGTTCCCGGGCAAGCTAGCAGGTGCTCTAGCTCACATCCTGGTCGATACGGGGACGGTGTAATCATCTAAAAGTGGAGCATTCATATGTAAGTGGAAGTTGAAATACACACCACATACATGAACGGGGATTGTCGGTGATAACAGAGAGGTATCGGTGATTGGAGAGTACACTACACAACTGACTACTTGTATACACGACCACACTGCGTTTGATGGTTCTTGACCTAATGGACCCCTTTGATGTGGTCTTAGGGAATCGATCGTCGTTCAACCACAAAGAAATCATATGTTTTGATACAAAAACACTACAAATATGAAACGGGAGAAGAACCATCAAACCTATCCACAATTCCCCAAATTTGATGGCCAGAAGCTTCAATCCAAGCAAGCCTCACATCACTTCAACTGAAGAGACGTCTAAGGCAAGGTTTTCGGTGCTTTCTGGGAACCCTCAAGAAAATCGACAATCAACCAGAGAGTGATGTGTCCGCGGGAGTGGCCGACATCATTTGTGACTTCTCTGATGTATTTGAGCTGCCGCCTGACAGGTTTCCATCCAGGCGTGCGGTTGGGCACATAATCCCGCTGGAACCTTGAGCAGTACCTCCCTTTCAATCAGTCCACTATTTGAGTCTAGTGGAATGACAAGAAGTGGAAGCACAGGTCAAGGAGTACCTCTGTAAGGATTGAATCGAGCCAAGCTCTTCATCCTTCGGAGCACATATCATGTTCATGAACAAGAAAGGTCGTGGCCTCAGAATGTGCCTAGACTTTTGGGTATTGAACAAACTCAGTAAAAAAATCGATACCTGATCCCACACATCAAGGACCTATTTGACCACCTTCAAGGAGCAAAAGTTTTCACGTCTCTTGATCTATCGTAAGGCTACTGTCAAATCTGGATCACAGAGAAGGATGTACCAAAAATGACATTTAGAACTCATCTCAGACACTACCAGTTCCGAATCCTATGCTGTTGACTGACTAATGCACTTGCGATGTTCCAAGAAATGACAAAGAACATCTTTCGTGCACACCTTGGCAAGTTGGTCCAGATGCATCTTGACGACATCGTCATTTTTTCTAAGAATTGTGAGGAACATGAGAAAAACTGATGAATAGTGCTCAAAATCATTCATGCTAACTGTTTCTTTGCAAAGAAAAGCAAGTGTAACTTTTCTTAGCTCGATCTCGAGTGTCTTGGTCATATCATCAGTGACAAAAGAATCCGGGTGGATCCTCGCAAGGTGGAGTTTGTCAAGCAGTGACCTCAGCTTAGGAAGGTGGGATAGCTCCACTCCTTTTTGGGCCTAGCATATTACTACCGGTGCTTTATATGAGGCTACTCTGCATTGGTAAGTCTTCTCACTGCCTTGACCAAGAAGGCAAGTACTTGGTTTTTCTCAACAAAGTGCACCGGAGCATTTGAGACAGATAAGGCAATGTTCATCCAGGTACCAGTTATAGCACTCCCCGATCCAGCTAAACCTTGGGAAGTATGGTGTGATGCGTCGGTCACACGGATGGGAGCCGTACTTGTACAAGATGGTCACCTTGTGGCCTACGAGGGTCAGAAACTCTTAGGCGCAGAGATCAATACACAACTGGGGATCATGAGCTCCTGGCAGTGGTGCATACATTTAAGACATGGAATTCTAGGGGATGCTATGGCACATCACACTGGTCGCAGACCATAACCCGCTCCTCTACTTCTAGATGCAACTAAACCTCTCTAGAAGCCAGGCACGATGAAGTAAATACCTGTGTCAATTTACATTCACCTGGGAGTACAAACTTGGATGGGCTTACGTGACTGACCCCTTGATTTGTAATTCATATCACATGAATCTTATGGTGGATAACAAGAAATTCACAAACCGGCAGTTTGTGACACTTGTGTCGACGATCACAATGAAACCAAGCCCGTTCCGCCCACCCCCATGACCACTGATCAGCGTAAATCCTTTCAAGTACTATGTTTACATGGGTTACTTCATGTACCCTTGGGTTGGTGAACCGATGAACCTTAAACGCTATGGCCTTGTTGAGGCGGCTGGACTCTATTTGTGTGGGATTCATGTGGCAGTTCCAAATGTCAACAACTTGCAAGAATAGATCATGTTTGAGTTTCACAACCCTCCGACGTTCGGGCATGTGGGACTAAAGAAGACGGTCCATGCTCGTCGTGAGCACTATTGGTGGCCAGGTTGGAGTACGGACAAGAGAAATTAGTGCAAGATGTGTTATCTATGCTTGCGTAACAAGAGCTCCAACAACGCACCAGGTGGGTTCCTCCAACCTCTACAACTACCAGCCAACTAGTGGGAGTCGGTATCCATAGATATCATCATGGGACTTCCAGAAACAAAGAAAGGCCATGACGCCATTCTAGTCGTGGTTGACCAAGTAACCGGGATGGCCCATTTCATGCCCACGTTAACTTGGGTCACGACTGAAGAAACAACCCGCATGTTCTACGGAGGATAGTGAAGTACTATGGATTGTCTCTACAAATCATCTCTGACTACAATCCGTGCTTTGCCAGCCGGTTTTGGCTTGCATTACAGGAACAATTTGGGGCACGACAAAGCATGTTTGTAGTGTTTCATCCCCAGACTAACAAGCAGATGGAGTGCGTGAACCATACAGTTGACCAAATGCTTTGTATATATGTTGACCCAACAATGGAAGATTGGGATGACTACTTGGACGTAAACAATGCGGTGAACGAGTCTATTAGATTTACACTGTTTCTTCCTCAACCATGGTTGGCATCCGGGGGTACACGCTTCTATGGTGCGGAAGTGATCAGGTACCCTTTGCTGAGGCCTTTGTTGAGCGGATAAGTGTCCTCTGGCGGGATGCCAAGGCTCACCTACATGGTGCTCGCAGCACTAGAAGGCCTATGCTGATCAGAGACGTCATGATGTGATGTTTTCCATTGGAGATCCTGTGTTACTGGGCATACGAAACTTGCGGTTGAAATCACCGGGTGCACGAATGATGTCGCCAAAATGGTTGGAGCCCTGCATAGTCACCCAGAAAGTTGGAACGGTGACTCATCGATGGGCCCTCCCACAAGTGATGCGGATCCATGACACCTTCCATGTGAGTCTGCTTATACCCTATACAGCACAGGGGTCTGTTCAGCCACCCCCTCCGGCTTTCCTTGCCGCAAAAGGCCAGTGTGAGGTACACTACATCCTTGAACACCCTGAACACAATCTGCATACAGGAGTGGTCTAGGAGTATTTCATTCACTGGGCCTGTTGTAGACAACAGCACAACACTTGGAAGCCAGAGTCGCGAGTACCGTCTGTAGAAATTGCTGAATACTAGGAGGAACTAGCTGCCCGCCGAACCCGACATGCCCTTGGGGGTACCATCTTGGCACAAACCCCCTTGAGAGGATAACGGTACAGGCCCTTGGGCTCGTCATTGTCTTGCTTCGGATATATTATCACGGGGACGGCTGGAGACCAACATGTTTGTTTGTAAAAGCTGAACAACCTACAAGACTGATTGTACAAAAGCTTAACGTTCTCTCATGGACTGGCGCTTCCGTCAACAGAATGAAGAGTTGCATGTACCCTATCTTTTTACAAGTGTAAAAATTGAACCAAGCACGGTTCTTAGCTAAAGGGGGAGGAATGCAACGAAATGATGATTTGAAAGAAATGGGCAATTACATTACAGGAACAGTTTGGGGCACGACAAAGACAGCCTATCGCCATGATTGCACAAGAAATGTGCAATTGCAACAGGCTGGCTGACCTTCTCCGCCACCAAAGTTTGGAGGTTGTGCAAATTCTTGAAGAAAACTCATAAAGAAACGGCAACCTCCTCCCATAACGAACATGTTAGAAAATGCATAGTCGTAAATGCGTCATGGATGTTTTCATCATTTTTTCAAAACAGAGGATGGAAATGATTGAAATAGTAGAAATAAATCATTACCTTTAAGCAAAGTAACGACACAGCTTTGAAAGGCACAATGACCCATGATGATTCAGGCAAGGAAAGACCACTCCGAAGATGGAAGACGGACATTCAGTTTTACACTGATGATTTTTTCAAAGCTCACATAAGTCTTCTGATGCTAAGTCCAAGCTTCTATGTTATCGATGATGTGACCCAGAAACTTGATAGAATGACGACCGAAGTTGTATTTTGAGAGTTTTCTGAGAACTTCATCTTTGTAAAATCTTGAGAACTTTTTGGTGGTGTCCATTGTGCTCCTCCGGGGTGCAACTGTACACCATGATGTTGTCGCGATGTACAAAGATAAAGTCATTGATTTGTGGACGAAAGATGTTGTTCATCGCCGCCATGAACATTACAACGGCATTTGTGAGTCCGAACAACATAACCATTAACTCAAAGTACTCATGACTGGTGCAACATGGTGTCTTCTTGACATCCTTATCAGATACGTGGATCTGATGATTGCCACTGTCTAGGTCGATTTTGCTCAAAATTTGGGCCGTGCGGAGTTGGTTAAAAAGATTGTTTGCTCGCGGGAGGGGATAGCGGGTTTCATGGTAATGTCCTGGTCCAGGCACATCCGCATCTCTCCGATTTTATTTAAAAAAAAATTATAGGTGTTGGGCAGGGTGACGTGGAGGGTCTGATGAATCCATGACCGAGCATCTTGTCCAGCTGCTTCTTGGGTTTGTTCAGCTTGCGATTGCTCATGCGATGGGTCCTTCTCACCGCTGGTTTGATGCCCAGCTTTAGGTCTATTTGATGGTCGATGTTATGTTGCGGGGCAGCTCTCGGGACATTATTGGAAAAAACACGTTCAAACTCCTCGATGCACTTTGCAAACTCCTTTCGCACGGCTGCAATATTTTCAGGTGTCGAGGTTGTTGGTGTTGCTTTAGCAGTTGTGATTTCTTCTGCTTTCTATTCTTCCATGTGGACTAGCCTGCTTGAGATCCACATTTCAAGTATCGCTTGGCTACTTCCAAAGATGTTGGTTGGTGTTTTGTGGCCGCCGCAACTTCCTCTATTGCTTCGACCTCTATTACTTCCCGCTGCGTCATGGACTACTCAACCAGAGATAGGTTTCAATTCTCACTAGTAATGCCAACGTATACAGATCCACTACTCCATCCAACTTGTGGATTGTGCCAGTACAGAAAATCTCACCCAAGGATGACTTTATGGTTGCTCATTGGACAAGTCCTCCAGACCATTACATCATGCAGATCTCCAGTTTTCAGTTGGAGTCGCTCATATAGTCGACAGATCTTCAGTCTTCCATGGACGGTTTCTCCTTCAAACACCCCTGGTTCACTTTGCAAACCAAGCTTCAGTACCATGTCATTGTTGAAAAAACTGTGAGAAGCTCCTCCATCCAGTAGTGCCGGTACCATTCTATGAATTTTGCAAACGCCTCAAATTCACTCGTAACAGTATCGCCGGCTAGTCATCCACATACCCCTCGTAAAATTTCGTAATCTTAGGTTTGCTCAACCTCGGGGATGCGAGCCGCTCAGATGGGCGATTGGTCGGTGCAGTTTTTTTACCAGACAGGAGCCTCAGTGTCTACCCTTGCCTTTTGTCGTTCCTCAACTCCTCACTCCTTTTTTACGACTTTCCTCCCTTTTGGCTTGTTCTGGCTACTTTCAGCAATCACACAAGATATGGTCCGGTTTTTCACAAGTCCAGTAGAGACGTTGATCTTGTTGATCAGGGACGTCAATCTCCATTGGAGATGAGGTTTCTGCTGATTGGGACTTTCCTCTGCCATGGTAAGAATAGTGGCTTTGAGGTTTCCAACCACTGGATTCCTGCATCGGAGCATTGTAGTCGGCACTGTCTATGTGTTCGGCGATTGTGATCATTCACGGAGTATCGTTCTGGATGCCAAAATTAGTGATTGCTTTCCGAGCATGTCGTGTGAGGCCATTGTTATAGTAGAAATACAGTTCATCGAGGGCGAGACTGGTATTGGCGATAATTCTGCAGAAACACTGATTTTACTCCACCAAACTACACTACCAACGTAGACGTTGGAGTCTGTACCATGTGTTAGACTTCTCAAACTGTTTTCCAAAGCGTGCAAGTGTAGCATGCGCAAAGTCCCTCCAGGTCTCCAGTTGCGTGAGGGACTCGTGCCACGTTGGATTGATCTACTCTAGAGAGTTAGAACGACTGCGGTCGATTATGTAAGAGTGGTCACATATGCTGTTTTCATTCAGCTCCACCGGTCTCTTGCTGCCGTTGGATGTTCTTTAGATCGGACCACCAACTCAAAGCCGTGCCACGCAAAAGCGAGGCCACGAGTTCAATTCTCTTTTTTTCGTTGTTGACCCTAGTAGCAGTGAAGTACACGTCCAAACTTGTCAACCATATCCTGACCGTTGGTCCCTTGGATTTCGCGGGATCAAATGGCTGAGGGAGTGCCGGCCAAATTGGAGGTTCACTTAAGAGTTGAAAGATTCTCTCGGTGAGTACTGCCTTGTGCACACAAGAATTCCAAAGGTAATCCATTGTTGAATTCAGTTGTTGGAGCAAATGGGTGTTGAGGCTCTTGAGTCCCGACAATTCATGGAACAAGTATCTTGATTTGCACTTGTCGGCCGATTCCTCCCATCTTGCCAGGTGTCATCCTGACGGGTTGTCACAGGGGCGGAGGGTTTGCCGAGACCGAGGAGTCCGTTCCCAGGTTGGTTTTCGGGTTTTTTGCTACTGCGCCATTGATCGTGAAAGTTATCGCTGCCGTCTGGTTTGCCTGGAGCGTTGTTGCTCGAGCACTGTTGATCTGCCATTGCCAAAGTCTTTTTTGGTTGCGCTCGCTCCGTTCACTGTTGTTGTCGTAAAGTTTGCAAACTCTTGAATGGTGGAGATGCGCTGAAGACTTGTGCAAGGTTGTCGCTACGTAGTCAATGCATCGATTTTCCCTCCAGCACCATTGCAATCCAATACCAAGTGTTACACCAAGCAAAACGTAGGTGTTTCACATGGATGAGATGTGGGGCAAAAGACGGTTCAGGGTTTTGGGGAAAATGGATAAGTTGTATTAGGAAGTAAGTGTACTTCGATGATACGTGTTGAATGAGTCCAAGACCTATACACAATACCAAAAATGAGAATGAGGCAGATGATAGGTCCTTGGCACTTGAGCTGAGCGACAGGTGCGAGGTCGCATTGTGAGTGGCTACTTCAAGAAGCTCCGCCGAGAAATAGGGGAGCTTCAAGAATACGAGGCACTTCTTTACAGAAGTCCAATATCGTTGAGATTTTTACCATACAGTATTGAGATATTGATATGGTTCATGACACGTCAATGGACCTTTCTGGAATGTTGCTGAAGTTGTCAGAAACAATTGGAACAAAACACCGAGGGTCAGTACAGTTGGCCAAAATGTCCTTGGCTGACCAGGGTAAAAATCCTGAAGTCAACGCGATATGGGCCATGAATTTCCATGACAAAAATGGCCACACACAAAGAAAAGGGACTGGTTTACGTCAAGGATGTAACACCTGATTTCCCCCTTGTGCACAGACACAGGTTTTAGGCTTAGAAGAAAATGACATACCTCTCTCCTTTGTCAAAAGATGGCATGTCGACTTCACATGGCATTCGGTGTCTACATACTCACGCCATTTTTTTTTTTGCCAAACAATCGCAAAATCCTTTGTAGAAGGGGTTTGTGGTGTTTTGAAGGTGGTTTGTTGGGAGTTTGTATGGGGAGTCCGAGACACCCCATGCGTTGAGAGGGAACCTACTTGGCCCTACTATCACACGGTCCAACAGTTGTCCACACAAGAATGGAACCCCATGTGTAATTGGGGGTTGGATTTTTGTTAGTTTTGTATGCCAAACATGGGTTAAAAAATTAAACAACATTAAAAAACGGGGAGCTTTTGACTCCTCATTCTTGGTGTGCCTAGGATTCCGGCTGACAGGCATCGGCCAGAATCACCGGCGCTCCATTCTCCCACCTCCCATCCCACAGCCCCATTGCAACCTTTTCCATCACAGCCGTCAATCACAAGGGCCTCGATCAGCGGGCGGGTGGGTGGGCTGGTGGGCTGCGAGGGGAGGCAAGACAGGTGTGGCGGTGGTTGATGAAGTGCCGAACGACATTTTTGTCGTACAAGTCCAACTCTCCCCCACCCCACAATGCTATCGTAGCCCTCCATTGCGATGGCCACAATGGAGGGCCGTGGTCTAGAACCGCATTCTTGATATCACTACGCTCAAGCAGCGACATGCACCACCGTTCAAGCATAGTGAAAACAGGTGGGCAAATGGGACTTTTCATTGCCGGACAGGGGCGGATGGGGCTTATTCTTTGGAGGCAGGTTTGAATGGGGCTTATTGTACGAAGATAGGGATGGATCAGGCTTCTTGTTCTGAGGTCGGGGTATAAGAGGGTCATGAGCAAAAAACCATGGGGTAATTGGCATTTTCACCAGACCATTTATGCACAGAATCCTCAATAGATATGCACTATCCACGTTCGGCAAAGTATAAACTCCACATCTAACTGGCGTATGAAAAACCAGATGTTTTAAAAGAACTTGTAATATTAACCAGTTCACCAAGAAGAACGAGTGTTCTACCGAGCGGAACGTAGGTGGTTCACAGGGATGAGGTGCGAGACAGTAGAAAATTCAAAGAGTTGGGACAACGGGATGATTTTAGTTAAGCAGCTAGTGTACTTCGATGACAAGTATCGAGTGAGTTGAGCACATCTATACAGTGAAAAAAATCAGAATGAGGCATGTGTTGGGTCCTCAATGCTCCAGTCGAGCGACCCGTGCCGGGTCGCATTGTGAATGGCTGCTTTAAGAAGCTCCGCCAAGAAGTCGGGTGGCTTTGAGAATATAGATGTGCGGCTTTCTAACAATCCAGCATCATCGATAAGCTGACTAAGCAGTATCAAAACATCGATACAGTCCGTAATACTTCTGTTGACCATTCTAAAAAGTGGTCAAAGTTGTCAGAAAACAATGGAACGACCACCAAAGATTGGGGCAGGTGGCCATACGGAATAGAGGAACCCCTTAAGCATCATTCTGTTTAAGAGGACACGTTGAATAGAACATAGCACAACCGACGGTCAAAAAGGTAGAGAGATGGAAAAAAACATGTTCGGAAATGTGGAAGTTGAGTTAAACAAATAGAGAAGCGTGTAGAAGTGGTCTTGCGCACATGCGCACAACTAGGCATACAAGTCTGACCAACCTGCCGGATGTCAATGTGCCGGATGGCAACGATGTAGAAAACGGGTATCGACATGGGAGGCCACCAACCGCTCTTGGTACTGCAACCGAGATAACATATCACCCTCAGTTTGCAACCTCACAAACGAGAGATCCACACTCTATGTTTGTTCAGTTCGCGACCTCACAAACTCCGCATGAAGGTCTTTGTTTTCTACCCTTGGTTGGACACTCTATGGGGAGTCACAATGGCAAAAACTGTGAATGGATGCACGCATGGTGAAGGCTTTTATACTTGAAGAGCTTTGCTAATGCTTACGCTTGTAGTGGCTCCACAGGAGCCAGCCTCAACCTAAGTCCTACTTGGCGTGTCCTCAGACCGCCACGTATCATTCTCAAGGCAGGCTCTGGTAAGCTTCCTAGAAGCTTTCTGTCCCATTTTGGGTCACAAATGAAACTGCGGTCGTTGCGGGGTTTGAACCCACGACCCATGAGCTCCAGTGCCTGTTCCAACTAGGCCACAAAGGTGTGTTTCCTATGATGATCTCCAGGGGACATGCCCATTACGGGAAGTGCATTTCTGGCCTATCTTAGAACAGACCGAGGGAACATTCTCCATAGAGCAGTGCATTCCTTGTCTATCTATGTAGCCAGCCAGCTAGCCAGTGGAAAAGGTACGTATCATTAAAAAAATCTCTCCCTTGCACCTCTGTCCAACTCTCATTCACAGGGCTCCATCAATGCCTTGTGACTCACTCTTCCTCTGCTGCACTCCTCATGCCAAAACCACGAATGTCTCCATAGTGCAGGTCGATCTCCAGCAGCTTGGTCATGCATTAAGCAAGCATGCTCTTTGCTTCTTAGTGCTGGAAGTCCACCACATTCTTCATGACTAGGTCACTTGAGTAGTGGTAACGTATGTCAATGTACTTTATTTTCCAGGAGATGATATCATCTTCAGCCATCAAGATGGTGCTCATGTTGTCCACGTGTATGACCGTGGCGTCCTTCTATGGCAGTGTTATCTTGCGAATGAAGCTATGCAGCCACTGAGTCTCCTTGCACAAATCAAACAGAGCAACATACTTTGCCTCAGCTGTGGACATCGAAACACAATCCTGCTTCCCGCTGGCCCATGAGACGGCAACACCATTCAAGATGCACACGTATCTAGAGGTGGATTTGCGGTCGTCAAGATTTCCTCCCCAGTCGGTGTCAGTTCAGGAGTTCAAGCAGAGGGGGTTCGTACCTTCTTGGCCTACAAGGACGAGGCCCATGTGACGCGTCTTCCGTAGGTAGCGCAAGATGTGTTTTACTACCTGCCAATGCTGTTGTCCTCGGTTGGCCATGAACCTCCTCACTTCTCCCACAGCATAGCAAATGTACAAAGAAGTCCCTACCATGGCGTACACGATGCTACCCACTGTGGACTAGTAGGGGATGTCTTGCATCTCCCTTCATTCTGCTTCATTGCTTGGCGACATGGAGGCCTTCAGCTTCGTATCGGTCGCCATTGGGGTGCCAACATGTTTGCACTCTTCCATGTGATTTTGCATCAGTACCTCACTGATGTGTTTGATTTGGTTGAGTTTGATGGTGCTTGCTTCTCAATTGCGGTGGATGGCGATCCCAAGGTAGTACTCTAGAGGATCCATGTATTTCATCTTGAACCTTTTTGCTGAGGTCAGACTTCCACTCATCCGGTAGCTTGACTGAAGACAAGTATATCATCAGATCATCAGTATACAGTGCAACCATCATCAGCCCCCTCCCATCATGGTGCACGTACATGCTTGGGTCATTCTGATAATGTGCGAAGGAGAGACCGGTCATGAAACCGTTCATCTCTTTGTACCACATCCTTGGGGCTTGTTTCAGCCCGTAGAGCTCTTTGACCAACTTGCACACCTTGCCCTTGGGAGCTTTGACTCCTTCGGGTATCTCCATCAGCACTTCCTTACCCAGCCTCCCGTAAAGGAAAGCTGTTGTGATATCCATCTGGTGTATCTCTAGTTATTTGTGGCTACAATGGCAAGGAGAGAGCGGATGGAGGGTATGTATACCACCTTTTGCATATTGACTTCCTTCTCATCAACGTTCATGTTGAACGTGATCACCTTGTCCCCTTCGCCCATGGCTTGGACAACGCCGACGTTTGCACACTTGATGCGCATGTCAGATTTGGCGATGGAGACAAATCCACCATTTTCTTTTGAGGAGTAGTGGTTGGTGCCCGAGTCAAGGGCGAATGCCCCGGGCCTAAGGAGCGCTGCCCCCTTCATGGGCAACCCTTCAGCCACAATGTTTATGAGCTCCTACTTCTCCTTCCCACTCTTGTTCCCACCTTTTTTCATGGGACTACGACAGTCCCTAGCCCATTACCCAGTCTTGCCACAGTTGTAACATTTGCCGGGCTTCTTTGAACTCTTCCCGCCATTGTTGCCTTTCCCTCCACTGCCACCGCTTCCGCTGCTGCCTTGACCAAAGCAGGAGCTTGCACCTTATCCAACAAAGCAGGAGGCATAGGCTGAAATGTTTGCCTCACTCCCACTGCATAGACTCGTTGCGGACGTGTTTGGTGACAGCCTCATACCTCAGATATGCTTCCTTCCAGCCGCCAAATGCGGTGATAAAGGACCTCCAGCTGTCCGGCAACGCCATGAGAAGGATCACGTCACGCATGTTGGAGTCGAGTTTCCATTCCATTTGTTGGAACTCTTGCAGCAAGTTGTCGAACGACTGCAGAAATGTGGGTATCCATTCTCCTTTCCTTACCCTCATCAACATCAACCTTTGGAAGATGAAGAGTCGGTTTGCTTGGGCGTTCGATTGATGGACCCGTGAGATTTTTGTGTAGGCCTCAGCAGCCAATGTGCATCTTGTGATGTGGGAGTGTTGAGTCTCATTAACTGAAGTCACAAGTATGGCGAGAGCCATGTTGTTCTTCTCGTCCATGGCACAAGGTCAGTCACATGCGTAGCCGCTGTCGCATCAGCGGGTGCTGCCTCGGTCCCTTTTAGGATGTCGAGGTAGCCACGCACGTTCATGACAATCTCAAACTGCCATTTCCACAAGGGAAAACATTTCCTTGTGAACTTAGACATACCCATCTTGAGGGGGGCGTGTGCCAGATCTGCCATTTTTGGCGGCTGCTCATCTTCTCTGCTTTGCTGCTACTCTCCTTCCTTGAGGCCGATGAGGCTTATGAGGCTACTTACTACAACCAAGGTCAATGGTACAGCTGGTTCCGTTGCATACCCCTCTCGCTGATGATCGCCGCAGGTGGTGGTGCCATCGTGAGAAAAACAGACTCCGGATAGCTTTATCCCGTTGGGGTTTGAGTGTCTTTTCCAACATGGACAGAGTTATTCCCCATCCCCTAGTCCGCCACGTGCACGCACCGTACCTAAATAATCCGATGGAGCCAATGGAGCAGATGGAGCCGTCCGATCTTTGTGTCCCTGTTGTACCTTTACGCCCTACAAGACCACGCGTGAGTCGGTCTTGGAAACGTACCTTAGAACCAAAAGTGTGGGCCCATAACCCTTTGTGAATGTGCGGATAGCAACGGTCTAGAAATTGGGTCCCGACATGGGAGGCCGCCAACTGCTCTAGGTATTGCAACCAAGATAACACATCACCCTTGAACAAGGGATCCACAATTTAGGTTTGTTCAGTTTACAACCTCACAAAGTCCGCATGAAGGTCTTTATTGTCTACCCTTGGTTTGACACTCTGTAAGGAGTTTCAAAGGCAAGAACTGTAAATGGATGTGTGCAGGGTACAGGCTTTTATGCTTGCAGAGCTTTGCTAATGCTTCTGCTCGCAGTGGCTCTGTAGAAGCCAACATAGTAAGTGTCATCCTCAAGGCGGGCTATAGTAAGCTTTCTAAAAGCTTCCTGTCCCATTTTGGGCCACCAAGA
>SZWC01001544.1:145611-162767 GCA_023375785.1 Penium margaritaceum
GGGAGGCCGCCAACTGCTCTAGGTATTGCAACCAAGATAACACATCACCCTTGAACAAGGGATCCACAATTTAGGTTTGTTCAGTTTACAACCTCACAAAGTCCGCATGAAGGTCTTTATTGTCTACCCTTGGTTTGACACTCTGTAAGGAGTTTCAAAGGCAAGAACTGTAAATGGATGTGTGCAGGGTACAGGCTTTTATGCTTGCAGAGCTTTGCTAATGCTTCTGCTCGCAGTGGCTCTGTAGAAGCCAACATAGTAAGTGTCATCCTCAAGGCGGGCTATAGTAAGTTTTCTAAAAGCTTCCTGTCCCATTTTGGGCCACCAAGAAAACTACGGCCGTCATGGGGTTTGAACCCGCGACCCATGAGCTATGTTGTGTTTCCTATGTTGATCTCCAGGGGACACACCCATTATGAGCAGTGCATTCCCGGCCTATCTTAGAACAGTCCAAGGGGACGTACTCCATAGAGCAATGCATGCCTTGTCTGTCCATGCAGCCAGCCAGCTAGCAAGTGGAAAAGGTGTATATCATTCAACACCAGAAAATAGACAAACTTTGTGGCAAGCTCCTAAACAACAGCAGGAAAGAAAAACCCGAAAGGCGTACATGCTCCTTGGTTGTCGGAATGACGAATCGAGAGAAGCACAAGGTACAAAAGCAGAAAATCTGCGCAACTCGATCATGTGCGAGCAAGGATGGCACTACTACAAAAATGTACATCGGGAGGTGGTCACCACGAAAACTCTGGAGAGCACGAAAGGGCGCCCGGTTGGTGCTAATGCTGTCAAATTTGCCTTTGAGTGTACTTGCATATCGCAAGCCTTGGCGACAAGTTCACAGGTCATCGTGACTCACACACCAACACTTCCCCATGGCCAGAAGACTCCATTCACCATAAGTGATTACCACACCAATGCACAAGGGGCACGAGACAAAGCCACACAGGAACAAAAAAGACATTGCCACCTAAAATGTACTCACGCACAAAGTGATGCCCAATGTTGATGTGCTTTGTGTGCATGTGACACATGCCATCATGCTCCGCTATGCGACGAGTACTCTCATTGTCACATCGGATAGTCATGTAATGGATGGATTGGCGTAGCTACTACATTAGACGAAACAACCAGATGCTTTCAAAGATCCCAACCCCCAATGCAACATACTCAACCTCAGTTGAGCTCCGCACTACACAACCCTACTTGATAATCTTCCACGAGGTAGTTGTACCTCCAACAAGGAAGATGTAGCTGGACCGGCTTCGCGCATCACGGTCATGGAACCAATTGCTGTCAGTGTATCCGTCAACAACACACGGCTACACAAAAAAGCATAGGCCCAGGCATAGAGTAGACACAATACATCACACCATGCGCACAGTAGCCTCTAGATGGAGCTGACACAGATGCTATAAGAATTGGAACAAGAAGTTCACAGCAAAGGTAGCATATGCATACGTTGTGCTCTCGAGGAACATCAGGGAGCCAATGACTCAAAGGTACATTGTGACATCATCAGGCTCCCCCAGACGATATGGGTCTTCTGACGTGAGAAGCCTCAGTCTATCTCTCCTCCAGTGTCAAAGTTGTGGATGTAGAGGAGACTGTGGCCAATAGGCCAGTAAAGTGGTCCTCCAACGTCCTGATGGAACTAGCATGATGCACATGCAGTGTGCGATGCTGGCAATCATGCTCAATCCCTGTTCTTAAGACGACACAAGCTGAACCAAGATCCTTCATTCTGTACATACATTGGAGGAAATCCTTCACAGTCTGGAAAGCCTGCAGGTCGGGGGATGCAATGAAGAGGTCTTCCATGTAGAGCAGCGCAACGACAAAAGCGCACAAGAGGCACTCATGAATAGAGTTGGGTTTACTACGTTGCGGTGATGCCCGCCCCGCTCCATGGTAGCAAAGATCTCGAGGTTCCATCAATGCAGAGATTGTTCAAGGCCAAACGAGACCTTTTGGAGGTGCCAGACTCTGTCTGTGTTTTCCTTGAATCTTGGAGGCTGGACAAGATAGATATCTTCCTTGAGGTTTTTGTACAAGAAAGCATGGTTGACATCCATCTGGTGGAGTTCCCAATCATGTTGGGCCACCTGACTCAACAACACTTTTGCAGTGGTATACTTGCTGATAGGAGGAAAGGTGGCATCAAGTTCCACGCCAGGCACTTGCGAGAATCTCTTAGCTTTGAGACGGGCCTTGTACTCATCCACTAAGCCATTGGGCATCTCTATCCTTTAAAATACCCAAAAAGGCCTAGGACCAGGCGGGAGCTTCACCTTCTCATAAACCTCGTGCGCCTCAATTACAGCAAGTTCCTCGCGCATAGCCTGCTCCCAGAATGGTACATCTATAACAAAGTGTGCTTGTTGCACTGTGTTTGGTTCAGGAACCCGTACCGTGGTGCCACTCGTAACAAGTGCGGTGACAACTAAGGAACATGACAGAGACTGAGTAGAACCACCTATCGCAATGGCTCGGTTGAACTCGTCACGAACGAAAGAGTGTCCAAGTGCACTATAAGGCTGTACCACAGTGCCGCCAGACCAAGAGCATCAAGACCAGAGACAAGAGTAGAATGTGTGGGGTCAACAACACAACCGTGAAGTGGATAGACTAACCGCAAGGGTCCACAGGGACCAACCAAGGCTGTGCGACTAGCAGGTTGGGCATAATGAGGTGCAGATTACAATGGTCTCAGACGACCACCTAGCGCACAAACAAACGATGACAAGATCGGGGGCTACAAAGGTGCAACTGGATCTGCTCCCAATGGGACCACAACCGGTGACGTAAGCGATGATACAGACGCAACATGAGATGATGTAGGCGATGACGCCGATGTGATAGGAGATAAAGCTGGCAAAATTATAGATACGATAGGAGATGACGCTAGCTATGATGTAGATGCAACAGGAGATGACACTGGCGATGATGTAGATGTGACAAGAGATAGTACTAGTGACAACGTAAAGGAGACAGGAAAAAAATATATAAAAAAGAAGAGAGGAAATGAAATAGAACAATAGAAGAACAGGAGACCGGGACGAAAGCGCATCCAGGTTCACCCAAGATGGATGTTGGTGCACAAAGGGAGTGGCTTTCTTGTGAGGATTCAAGTTTTATGACCTGTGTATATCCCGCCCGTAAACTTTGGTATGACGGGGATGACGGGGCCTGGTGGGCTAACTGCCAGTCCCTAGTGCATAAGCTCTCAGTGGGACTCATTTTACTCTCTCTTGTGTTTTGTAGCTTATGCGTTTCAGACTTGACCAACGCTTGGTGCTACCATTCTCTTGCTCACCACCAGAACTCGTGTACTGTCTAGCATGGGTTGGCATGCCCTACAATAATATCAACAATGGCAAGCAACTCCACGGCCACAAAATCGTGATGCCGTGAGGGCGAGGTTCATGGCCTCTAGCCCTCGCCNGACTAAGGAAAAGGGGAGGGAGTGAGATATTGGAAGTAAGAGAGAGAGAGAGAGAGAGAGAGAGAGAGAGGGAGAGAGAGAGAGAGAGAGAGAGAGAGAGAGATGAGATTTGGAGAGAGAGACATAAGCATTGATTGGAGCATTGATTGGATGGTGGAGAATGGGGGTCCATTTTTGTTTGTTTGTTTGTTTGTTGTTTTTTTTTTTTTTTGCGTTATATACGGGAACAACGTACTGACAACAAGAGTGGAGATTAGAGTCATATAGGTAAGCATGGGAACCAGGCACAAGTTTTTTTTTTTTTTTTGGCCGGAACAAAAAGAGAGGAAATCATGAACCCCTTACCAAAAAGTGGACGGTTTGGTTCGTCAACCCCAGAAGATAGATAACCTGTGTACGACTTGCTCAAAAGGTCGGTAAAATTGAATCGGCCCCTTTTGTAGAAGTATAGCGCCGTGAAGAATTCAATCGAATAGTATCGAAACATCAATACGGTCCACAACACTTTTGTTGACCCTTCTGGAAATTGGTCGAATGTGTCAGAATCGTCAGATCGGAACACCGGAGGTCAGGGCAGGTGGCCAATATGCCCTTGGCCAAACGGCATAAGAATCAAGAGCTCGATGTGCGGTGGGCCATGAATTTTATGACAGAAATACCCAGGTGCAGGGTTTAGGGACTCGTATACATCTGAGATGTAACACTCTTCCCTCTTTTAGCCGCGACATCCTGACGATGTCGCGGCTGACGTGTTAGTACACGTATGTCGGTGATGCCTGTAGTAGTCGTCGAACAGATAATCCACATCTGGAAGGTTATCGTAGGACTCCCAGCTGTTGTGCGTGGCTTCGTAGCCGTGCCACTAGACCACATACTTGCTGCATAGCTACTTGCATCTTCGCCAGGGTCTGTTTTTTTTCTTTCCTAGATGTTAGAGAAGTCCCAGTGGTGGATGTCTACCATAGAAACATTACGCTAGCTTTGGAGTCCTGTCCTTGTGGCAGGAAGTTTTCCGTAAACTACCTCAAACAGAATTTCACCTGTTGCAATGGAGGTTGCAGGATTGAATGCGAGTCTGGCAGTCGACAATATTGTTGTCCAATCAGTGTCTTGTGGTATGCATAAAGAAAGGAGGAGTTGTTTGAGCACATGATTGGTTCACTTGATTTGGCCATTGGTTTGTGGATGGAACAACGCACACAGCTGGATCCGATTGTCATAACTCATCACCAGTTCATGCCAAAAACAACTAGTGAAGCCGCCGTCTCTGTCTCTGATGATGGTATGTGGCATGTTGTGTAGCCGTACAATCTGATGCAGAAACGATTCCACTATTCTTTCTATGGTGACAGTGGTCGTCATCGGAATGAAGTGTGAAACTTTGAAAAATCAGTCTACCACCACGAGGATGGCACCATAGCCCTCTCAAGTGATAGGCAACCCAGTCATGAAGTGGTGGCATCATATCCTCCATTGTTGGAGCCTTTGCTGGTCACTGCTACTCGTCATTGGGTGCGCTTGCCCGTTCACCTTTGTGATTGAGGGATATGTTAAATTCTGAACTGTGGAGATGCATTGAAGATTTGTGTGAAGTTGTTTCCTTGTATTTAATGTGTCGGCCATTTCTCTAGTGTTGCTGCACTTCGATACCAAGTGTTGTACTGAACGGAATGTGGATAGTTCACATGGATGAGGTGTGGAGTAAAAGACCATTCGAGGGGTTGGGAGATATTGATAATTTATGTTTAGCAGTAAGCTTACTTAAATGACAAGTGTTGAACAAACCAAGCGCACATATACCATAGCAAGAAGGCATATGAGGTACAGGTTGAGTCTTGGACGCTCCGCTCGCTTGAGCGGAGCGACACGTGCAACACCGCGTCATGGTTGGTCACTTCAAGAAACTACATCAAGAAGTCAGGGGTGTTTTCGAACGTTAAAGCACCGTTTAATAAAAGTCTAGCATCGTTAATGTGTTGACCAAATAGTGTTGAAACAATGATGCGGTTTGTAATACTTCTTTTTACCTTTTGGGAAAGCTGTCAAATATGTGAGAAGCTTTGGAACTAGAATACCGAAGGTCCAAGAAGGTGACCAAAATACCCTCGTCTGAGGTGGATCTGCAGTGGGCCATGAATTTAAGGAAAACAATGCCCATTCACAGTGTTTAGGGACTCGTGTGTGTATGGGACGTAACATGAGGTGCGGAGCACAAGATGATTCAAGGAACTGGGACAGCTGGATAATTCATAATTAGCAGAAGTAAATTTTAATGAGAAATGTTGGATACATCAAGCACATATACATAACAGCGACAAACATAACGAGGTATTGGGTCTTGGGTGGTCTGCGGGGAGGTTGAGAATGTTTACATGCAGTTTCATAAAGGTCCAGTGCCGTCAAGAAGTTGACTGAAGAGTATCGATACGGTTCATGACCCTGTCATGAACCATATCGAATACGTCAAAACCAGTGTTGACTACTGTTGACTGATTGAACCGTATCAACTACTGTTGACGTTTCTAGAAAGCGGTCAAATATGTCAAAACCTTTGAGAGAGGAGAACTCATGGTCTGAGCAGGAGGCCAAAACGACCTTGGCGTAAAAATCCTAAGGTCGACATGCGGTGGGCTAGGGATGGAATGTAAAAAATGCCAACTCGCAGGATTTATGGACTCGTGTATGTCTGGGACAAAACACTTCTCACCTTTTAACCGAAACATCCCAAAACATTTGCATAAGTAGGTCGGTGACGCCTGTAGTAGCCATTGATTAGATGAACAAAGTCTTGAAGGTTGTTGTAAGGCTCCTAGCTATTCTGCATGGCAGCGTAGCCATGCCACTTGACCAGATACTCGGTTATGTTTCAGCCATGTCCATGTCTGCGAGTATTTGATCACATACTCCATGTCTTAGTCCACTTGGATCGGAGATGGGGGTGTGACATTTCTATTGTAGAACCTTTTGTAGGAGCCCCTGTGGTGTTTGAGCTTGCTGATGCAAAAGCCCAGACTAATAGTGAGTTTGTCAGGAAGGCGAAGTCAAGCGACGACCGGGATTTGCTTTGCAGGGTCTCAATGAAGCCTAACCATTGGGGTGTCAGCTTTGTGAAGTATTTTTTACGTAACTTGATGTTCTCTAACCTGAGTACAACACGATTGCTTATGTTGAATGTATCATTGCTACGACGCGAGTCTCCTGCTCATTTCATCGCCGCTTGCATCTTTGCAAGGGTCTAGCATGTCTCTTTCTAGACACTCAAAAAGTCCTGGTGATGAATGTCAACCACGGAAATATTACTTTGGCGCAAAAGTACTGCCGGTGTGGCTAGAATTCTTTTGTTTTCCACTTCAAATGGTATTTTACCCGTTACAGTGGAAGTCACCAAGTTGTATGCGATTTTGATGGTTTGTAGTTTTGTTGCCTGGTCAGATCCATAGTAAATAAAGTGCAAATGTGCTATTTGAGCATTGGATTTTTCCTCTCTATTTTCCCGTCGGTCTCAGGGTAAGCAGTGGTTGGTAATGGATACGAGTACCGTAACGCATCAAAGTTTTGTGCCAAAGATAACTATTAAAGCAGTAGTCCTTGTTGTTGATGATAATGAATGGCACTCTGTGTCACCACATGATTGGATCTAGAAACAGTTGTGTTGTTCATTTGGCGGTGATGGTGGTCCTCGTTGAAATAAAGTGCAACATTTGTGAAAAGCTGACCACTACCACAAGGATGGTGTCATACCCTTATGGAGTGGTGGATAATCCTATGTCAAAGCATCCTCTGATGTCCATCCATGGCTCTATTGGAACATGGTTGGAGCAATCCCAGTGACCTCATGCGGCAAAATTTTTACCATTGATAGGTGTTGCACTCCAGTATGTTTCCACATAGGTCTACATGTGGTCCACCCAACAGTACTTTACTGTCTTCTTGAACATCTTATCTTCCCTGAAGGGTCCACCTAGACCAGTGTTGTGGCACTCCTCTAGTATCATGTGTCATAGTTTCTCATTTGGTGGTACACCGACCTGGCGAGTGAATCATTGCTGTCGGTAGGGAGCATCAAACCAAAACTTGGTTTCATTGTACACGTAAAGCTCCTCATAAGCCTTTGCAAACAATCTCACAAGCTACATGTCACCTCAACAAGAAACATGCCGATCTTGGTCATTCACTTTGGTCACCAACATAAAGCATCCGAACGATTTTTTCCAGGTTGGTACTCGATGTTGTAATAAAAGATGGAGTGAAGGAACTCCATCCATCTACTTTTCGACGGCTCAGATTTGGCTGAGTCTTGAGATGTTTGAGAGCCGGTCAGTGCAGACGAGTCATCGTTGGAAATCCAAGTAGAACTGCCACGTCTTGAATTCACTTGCAACCTCTAGCATATCTTTCTCGTATACCACGTAATTCAATTCTGACCTGTGTTGTTTTGGCAACGTATCCGCAACTGGTTGTTCCCCACCACTGTCGTCTTAGAGGAGTGTGGGCTGGATTGCGCAATTGGACGAGTTGATGACCATGAGACATGACAGTCCACCAATGGATGTGCTAATCAAAAGTCTAGTTTCAAGGTTGGAGCATTTCGTATGGAATACTTCCTAATGCTTCTTGTTTACTACCCCTTCCTATTCTAGTCAATAGTTTTACGAGTGAGACGGGAGAGAGGTGCTGAAACTTGCATTGTCCTTTACAAATCAGCGGTAGTAGTTGTAGAAGCCTAAGAATGCCTGGGTGTCCCGACCATCGGTCAGCATTGGCCAATCTGTAGCCATCTCTACTTTTCTTGGGTCAATGATGATCCTTCCGTTGCCGATAATGTGGTCCAAAAACCTGATCAAACGGTGAACGAAGTCACACTTTGAGAAATTTCCAGAGAGTATCTCTGTTTGTAAAACTTTAAGAAGTATCCAGAGATGTCCATGGTGCTCCTCCGGGGTTTGACTGTACACCAGGATGTCCTCAAGGTATAGGACAAAAAAGACATCGATGTACGGCCATAACATGTTATTCAAAGCTGCCATGAATGTGGCGGGGGTGTTTTTGAGTCCAAACGGCATAACCGTAGACTCAAAATGCATATATCTGGTGTGGAACGTTGTCTTCTCGATGTGCTTATCATGTATCTGGATCTGATGATAGTCATTGAGTAGGCTAATTCATGTGAAAATTATCATCCCATGTAAAATGTTCATCTGCTCGCAGGGGTAGTGGTTCTTGGTGGTGATGTCATTCAATGCCTTGTGGTCCACACACATCCGCATGTTGTAGTTTTTTTAGTTACAAAAGATACTGGTGTGGCGTAGGGTAACATGGATGACCTGAAAAATCCCTAATCAAGCATCTCATCTGGCTTACTTCTCCAGTTCGGTTACCTTATAGTTGCTCATCCAATAGGTCCCCTTGACGGTTAGTCAGCTGCCCAATTTCAGGTGTATCTGGTGATCATCATCTTGTTGACTAAATCTTGAGTTAGTTTTTTTAGGAAAACACCTTCAAACTCCTTAAGGAGGGAGATAAACTCCTTCAATATGGCTGTGAACTTGTCAGGTTTCAAGGCCGATGAGGTTGGCATCATTCTGTCTGCTATCACAATCTCTTTTTCTCCCCTTGTCTCCACGTGGAAGAGCCATACTTGTGCTCCACGTCATAGACATCCTTTGGCCACGTCCAGCGATATCAGCTGCGTGTAACGTTTTGTGATTGCTACATTTACTTCTACTACTTCCTCATATACTTCTTCACACAACTGTTGCTACGTCATGCATTGTCCAACTAGAGGCAGGAGTTACTTCTTGCCATCAATGCTGACATGGACTACCCTGCTATTCTAGCCGACGTGCGGAAACTGTTAGTAGAGGAAATTTCACCTCAGGATAGTTTTGTGGCTACTTGCTGGGCAAATTCCGCAGAGTGTTACGTTGTGCAGATCTCCAGTTTGTAGTCAGAGTAGTTCACAAAGTCAGCAAATTTGTGGATGCCCGTCAAATGTTTTTCCTGCAGAAATCCCTGGTTTGGTGTATAAATCCAGCTTCAGAACCATGTCGTTACTGACAAAACTTGGAGAAGCTCCTCACCTAGTTGTGTGTCAATGCGCCAGATAGCAACGGTCTAGAAAACTGGTCTCAACATGGGAGGCTGCCAACCGCTCTTGGTATTGCAACCAAAAAATCATATCACCCTTGAACGAGGGATCCACACTTTGGGTTCGTTGAGTCTGCAACCTCACGAAGTCCGCATGAAGGTCTTTATTTTCTACCCTTGGTTCGACACTCTGTGAGGAGTCTCAAAGGCAAGAACTGCAAATGGATGCATGTAGGATACATGATTTTATACTTGCAGAGCTTTGCTAATGCTTCTTCTCGCAGTGGCTTCGTAGGAGCCAACGTCAACCTAAAGTCCTACTTGGTGCGCAATAAGACCGCCAAGTGTCATCCTCAAGGCAGGCTCTAGTAGGTTTCCTAGAAGCTTCCTGTCCCTTTTTGGGCCACAAAGAAAACTGCGGCTGTGGTGGGGTTTACACCCGCGACCTATGAGCTCCGGTGCCTGTTCCAACTGGGCCACAAAGGTATGCTACCTATGATGATCTCCACGGGACATACCCATTACGGGCAGTGCATTCATGGCCTATCTCAGAAGAGACCAAGGGGACGTACTTCATAGAGCAGTGCATGCCTTGTCTGTACGTGCAGCCAGCCAGCTAGTCTGTGGACAATGTGCATATCGTTCAACAAATCTCTCCCTTGCACCTCTGTCCATCTGTTGTTCACTGGGCTCCATCAATGCCTTGTCGCTCACCCTTTGTCTGCCGCACTCCTCGTGCCAAAACCACAAATGCCTGCATAGTGCATGTCGCTCTCCAGCGGCTTGGTCATGCAGCCAGCAAGCATGCTCTTGGTTTCACAGTGCTGCAAGTCAACCACGTTCTTCATGACCAGGTCACGTGAGTAGTGGTAATGTATGTCGATGTGTTGTGTTTGCCGGGAGATAATCTCGTCTTCAGCCATTGATATGGCACTCATGTTTTCCACGTGTATGACCGTGGCTTCCTTCGGTGGCACTGTCATTTTGCCAAGCAAGCTGCTTAGCCACTGAGTCTCCTTGCACAACTCAGACAGAGCAATGTATTCTACCTCAGCTGTGGACACAGAAACATAATTTTGCTTCCTGCTGGTCCATGAGACGGCAGCGCCATACAAGATGCATAGGTATCCAGAGGTGGATTTGCAGTCGTCAAGATTTCCTCCCAAGTCAACATCGGTCTAGCACTTCAAGCGGAGGGGTTCCGTGCCTTCTTGGCCTCCAAGGATGAGGCCCATGTGAAGCGTGTTCTGTAGGTAGCGCAAGATGCGCTTGACTGCCTGCCAATGTTGTGGCCCTGGATTGGCCACAAACCTACTCACTTGTCCCACAGCATAGCAGATGTCGGGACGAGTCCCTACCATGGCGTACATGATGCTAACCACAGCGGACTGGTAGGGGATGTCTTGCATCGCCCTTTGTTCTGTTTCATTACTTGGGGACATGGAGGCCTTTAGCTTCGTATCATTTGTCATTGGGGTGCCAACAGTTTTGCAGTCTTCCATGTGATATCGCTTCAGTGCCTCACCGATGTACTTGGTTTCGTTGAGTTCAATGGTGCCTGCTACTCAGTTGTGGTGGATGGCGATCCCGAGGTAGTACTCAAGAGGACCCGTGTATTCCATCTTCAACCTTTGCTAAGGTCAGACATCAGCTCATCCAGCAGCTCGACCAAAGACAAGAAGGTGATCAGATCATCCACATATACTGCAACCACCATCAACCCTCTTCCATCATGGTGCGCGTACATGCTCGGGTCATTTTGGCATTGCGCAAAGGAGAGGCTGGTCATGAAGCCATCCATCTCTTTGTACCACAGCCTTGGGGCCTCTTTTAGCCCGTAGAGCACTTTCACCAACTTGCACACCTTGCCCTTGACTCCTTCGGGCACCTCCATCAACACCTATTTGTCGAGCTTCCTGTAAGGAAAGGTGTTATGACGTCCATCTAATGCATCTCTAGGTTCTTTACGGCTGCAATGGCAAGGAGAGAGCGGTTGGAGGCAAAGGTTACGATGGGCGCGAATGTCTTGTCGTACTCGGAGCCCGGGCATTGGGAAAACCTCTTAGCTACTACCCTCCCCTTGAACTTTTCAATTATGCCATATTGCTTCTTCTTCACTCAGAGGACCCACCTGGATCCCACCACGTGGGCCTTGTCAGGTCTATCCACTAGCACCCATGTGCCATTTTCATCTATGGACACAAGCTTGCTGTCCACCGCCTCCTTCCACTTGGCCACATCCGGACCATTCATTGCCTCCGCCACTGTGGATGGCTTTCCTTGAGCCATCCAATTGTCCTCATAAGGCCAGTCCAATTGTCCTCATATCGCAAAGGTGTTTTTCTATTGCAAACCGCGCTAGAGTGTGGGTGCGGCTCCCTGATCTGTTTCTGGTGCTGCCACAGGTGGTGGTGTGTCGTCGTCATCATCGGAAGAGTCGTCGGACTCCAAGTCTGACTTGGAAGCCCCGGATGCCTTGGTATCCGCATCCATGTCAGATGTCGCGTTATCCTATGCACCTACTCTCCCTTTCCCACTACCTACTGACAAAGCAAGCCAGTTGTCGGGTGCTTGGTCTCCGGACTCAAGCAACACTATCCACTCTCTCACCTTGGGAGCGAGGATCGAGTCCAGTAGCTCTCCCTTTCCAAAGGTGCATTTGTCAGACTCGGTGTCGCGACTCCTCACAATCGTCCCTGCTGCCTATTCCCAAACGCAATAGGCTTTGTGTGATGTGTCATACCCAACCATGACGCACTTCTTGGAACGTGCGTCCAGCTTGCATCCACCCTCTCCCGACTGGATCTTCACCCATGCAGTTGACCCGAACACCTTCACATGAGAGGCGTTGGGTTTCTTTCCCTACCATGCTTCATGTGGGATCTTCAGCTACTTGTCGTGCTTCTTTCTGCGCTTTCGCAAGGCGATTTTTGGTTTGAGGTTCAAGAGGTATCAAGCCGTTGTTGCAGCGTCAGCCCAAAAGCAAGGTGGGAGCTTGGCGACAAAGAGCATGCTTCACACCATGTCGATTAGGGTCTTGTTCATCCTCTCAGCCATGTCGTTGCTTTGAGGGTTACAAGGGGTGGTTTTCTTGTGGCAGATACCATGATGCTTGAGCCAAGGCTTGCATGCCTCGTACTCACCCCCGTTGTCACTTCCGAGCGTCTTCACCTTCTCGGACGTTTGCCACTCTACCATGGCGACGAACTCAAGGAGCTTCTCCTTGACCTCTCCCTTTATCTTGAGGGAGTACATCCACAATTTGCCGCTGTGGTCATCGATGAAGGTCAAGAAGTACTTACTTCCTTTGTTAGATGTCGTGCGAAAGGGTCCGCACACGTCATTGTAGATCAGGTCCAAAACATTCTCCGCTCGTTGACCTCCTCTCCCAAACGGCTTCCTCTTTACCTTTGCTTGGAGGCATAGATCACACAATCCACACCCTTCTCCATGCTTTATGGTGCACCCTTCCATTCTTCAGACCACCTCTTCTTCTTGCATCTTTTGTAGCGTGCTATTGGCCACGTGGCCAAATCGTCGGTGCCACAACTCAGTGTCACTGTCCTTGGCTGATGTGGCGGCCGCTATGGTCGCCGGTGGTGCATCCTTTGGCTTTGGTACCACTGTCTTGGTGGCACATGCTAGTCCCTCATCTGACACCTTGGTGACTTTGGTTTGAAGCACGTAGAGGGCTTCGAGTCTCAGAATTTGAAACATGAGGTCGTCTTTGGTGTACAATATCTGGATGTCCTTTTCTTTAGGGCCACGGCTTCCTTGTTGGTGAACACCACAGTCATGTTGTTGTTGGTGATTTGTGAGAACGACAGCAGGTTCGGTGCAAAGGAGGGTATGTACACCACCTTTTGTAGATTGACCTCCTTCTCAGCACCGTTCATTTTGAACGTGATCAACTTGTACCCTTTGCCCATGGCTTGGATGACACTACCGTTTGCACACTTGATGCTCATGTCAGATGCGGCAATGGAGAAAAATCTACCCTTCTGTTTTGAGGAGTGGTGGTTGGTGCCTGAGTCAAGGGAAAACTCCCCGGGCCTACAAAGAGCTGCCCCCTTTATGAGTAACCCTTCAGCCATCATGTTGATGAGTTCCTTCTTCTCCTTCCCACCCTTATTCCCGCCTTCTTTCTCCGGACTGCTGCAGTCCCTAGTCTAGTGCTAAGCCTTGCCACAGTTGTGGTAGTTGCCGGGCTTATTGGAACTCTCCTAGCCACCATTGTCTTTCCCTCCACCGCCACCCCTTCCGTTGCTGCCTTCACCGGAGCAGGAGCTTGCACCTTGTCCACCAAAGCGGGAGGCATAGGCTGAAATGTTTGCCTCACTACCATCGCATGGACTCGTTGCGGACGTGTTCAGCGATAGCCTCATACGTCAAATCTGCTTCCTTCCAGCCGCCAAATACGATAATCAAGGACCCCCAGCTTCATGGCAGCGCCATGAGAAGGATTATGACACGCATGTTGGAGTTTCCATTCCATTTGCTGGACCTCTTGCAGTACGTTATCACAAAACCACAAAAATACGGGTATCAATTCTCCTTTTCTCACTCTCATCAACATCAACCTTTAGAAGATGAAGAGTTGGTTTACTAGGGCATTTGATTGATGCACCCATGAGAGTTTTGTGTAGGCCTCGGCGGCCGATGTGCATCCTGTGATGTGGGAGTGTTGAGTCTCGTTGATGGAACCCACAAGTATGGCGAGAGCCATGTTGTTCGTTGTTTTCCATGTTGCAAGATCAGCTGATAACCCTCTGTATATATATATTCGTGCGTATGTGCCCTTGGGTGTGCAGTGCATGAGGACTCGGCGGTCGGTGGGGATCCACGTTGATAGCGGAGACACGCATTTGCCAAGCCCGCCATGTGGCGGCGTCGCCCTCTTGTCTCACGCACTCCGCTGGCCGTCGACCCTTGCCTGCCCCCCCTCTAGCAGACCTAGTTATGTCCTAGCAATTCATGTGGCATACTGTGTTCGATGTGTTGCGAGACCTAGATTAGACTCTAACTTGCATGTTTGTAGGTCTGATTTAGGTTTCCTAATATCTGACCTAGGATTTGACTTCGCAGGTGCTCTCGCACCTTTTCTGGGCGCATAGGGCGATTTCGCCCTCGCACCCTGTTGAGCGCCGGCGAGCCTCGCTCGCCGGCCGAAGGGTGAGACTCGATTAGCGAGTCTCACCCGTAACAAGGCTGTTCCTTGTTACTCCCATACTTGTACTAAAAACGTGTGTGGCACTAGGGTTTCTGGAGCTATCTTGCTCCACACTTAACCAAACGAAGTGCCGTTGGTCCCATTGGATTTGTAATTCGATTCTCATGGTATCAGAGCACTCTTTCGGGCCTGAAAGGTGTGAGAACCGACCGTAGAAGCTGAATAAGGGGGCGACCGCCACTTGGACGCCAAGTCAGCTAGGGTCGGCGGGTCATAGGAGGTCGACGAAGGCTATCTAAGGCGTCGACCTGGGCCTAAGGGGGCGCGCGAGCCTTAGCAAGACCTCGCGCACGCTAGAGAAGCTTGGGACGGAGCGTCGCCGACGAAGGGAGGCTCCACGCGTCCCCAAGCACCTCCCAAGGAGCCCAAACCGCAACTCCTCAGGTGGGCACAGGGTCTGGGGGGGCGGGATCACTCTTGCAGGGTCCCAGGACGTCCTCGGAGGCATTCCTATAGAGCTTCGGGCTCTCGGCAGAAAACTGGGCCCAAAGTGGGCCCGGCGAATTGCTGCCGAAATTTTCCTGGGCCTCCCTAGCACCATCCGAGGCTAGGCAGACGACAGGAACCATCTCCTGAGCACCATGAGTGAGGTGGCTGGAACAAATGGAGGTGCTGGCAGCACCGGCAACCCCGGAGGTAGCGGTGGTGGGGGCAACGCTCCTAACGTCACCTTTACCGCTGCCGCCATGGCGCAGTTAGGACTGGGCCAGAAGGAACTCTCCCCGCCACAGCTAGGGACGAGGGACTATCTTGCATGGCGGGACATTTTCCTGTCCTGGGCGGCGGAACATGGATTGGAAGAACTGTACATTCGCCCGCCTCTAGACACAACAACGGACCTCATGCTGCTGCGAGCATTCAATGCCTTNACGACCGCATGAGGCTTGGCGTCACCTGTCCACGCGTCAAGAAGAGCAGGGCATGACCCTTGTAGTGACGCTCAGAGATCGCCTCCGCAACCTCTACCCTAAACCAGGCGCGCCAGTTGCTGAGTTTTGGGATGAAGCCATGGATATTCGTCGTCGGCTGCTAGGTCTGGGTGCATCGTGCTCTATCCTTGAATGGCTGGACGTGGTGCTGCTCCACCTCGGCGAGCAGTACAAGGAGTTTCGACGTGAACTCCTCCGTCGCCATCCAGTCGCTGAGATTGAGCTCATCGACCTCGCCTCTGTCTTTGAAGAGCTGCGCAACTACGAAGATATACTGAAGGGCGAGGCTCGTGATATGACAGCTGCACCACCAACAGCTTATACACACCAGGGCTCCTCCTCTGCTGCTGCTGCGGCTACCCAGACTTCATTCACCTCACTTGGTGGATCCTCCAGTGGGGGTCGTGGCTGGTCTGGTGGCAGTGGTCGTGGTCGTGGACGCGGTCAGGGCAACCAGAGGTGCAGCTACTGCAACCAGACTGGGCACTTCTGGCGCAGGTATCCTTCCCTCCAGCGGCAGATGATGGAGAAACAACAGCAGCAGCAGATCCAGCAGCAGCAGCAGACACAGCAGCAACAGAGGCAGGCACAGCAGCAGCACAGACAGGTACAGCAGCAGTTTCAGCCAGTGCAGCAGTTCCCTGCGATGCAGTACTTTGGTGGACATGTAGTTCCCTACCATCCTACAGCAGCAGCCACCTTTGGACTGCCACTTCAGCATCAGCCTCAGCCACAGCTGCTGTAGCAGATGATGCCACAGCCTGGGCCCTATGGGCTGCCCATGCACTACGTGCCACCGTTCGCTACGGCTCCGGTGCCAGTCCCAGGGTGGGCCCAGCGCGTGTTTGATGACGTGGCGACTCCGCACACTGCTGGCATGGAGGAGGTTCCGCCCACCATTCTTCCTCCAGAGACCACTGCAGCTTCCCACCCAGGTCCGCGCCTAGGGCACACGCACATCACTACATCACACATCTTACCCATGCACGAGTGGTTGTTTGATACAGCAGCATCACATCACATGTCACCTCATCGTCAGTTGTTTGTGTCTCTGTATGCCACTCATGATGTGGAAGGTGTGAGGACGGGCTCAGGGGAGGTGCTAAGGGTTGAGGGCATTGGGACTGTTGCATTACAAGCACCGGGAGGGGTCATGTGGCTGACTGGGGTTTTGTATGTCCCTCGGCTGAAGGTGAATCTGTTGTCAGGGGGGCAGTTGGATCGCCAATTGGGCATGTCAACGCTGACGCAAGCAGAAAAATGCATGCTGTTCGATGCACACGGTGCATTGCTGGCCGATGGACCTTTGCATGCCGACATGTTGTACCGCTTAACCCTGTTCCCTGCACTGCCCTCCAACCGTGCACAGACCCACATCATGACCAAAACAGACCCAACGCACACTGAGCTCATTCACAGAAGACTGGCTCACATCAACACAGAACTGGTCACCGATCTATTGAAA
>SZWC01001544.1:162914-194154 GCA_023375785.1 Penium margaritaceum
AACACAGAACTGGTCACCGATCTATTGAAACACCAACCCGCACATGGACTGAGCCTAGACGACTGTCCCCACGGCCTCAAGGCATCTGCATGTCTGAACTGTCAGGAAGGAAAGGCACACCGACAGAGCTTCCCTGTGTCACAACATGTCAGCGAGGTACCCCTCGAGTTGGTGCACGCCGACTTAACTGGACCCATGCCAGTCTCCTCAATCCAGTACGCGTCATTGTACATTCTAACACTGACAGATGACTACAGTCGTTTTCGATGGGCTTTCCTGCTTAAAACCAAAGCGGATGCCCAACGGGCAATTATGGAGTGGATTCCTCTTGCTGAACGACAGACTGGGTGCTCTCTGCGCATCCTTCGTACAGACAGGGGGGGAGAATTTATGGGTCCACTCGAAACAGACCTGAAAGCCAGAGGCATTGTGCATCAAACTACCGCACCGTATACACCTCAACAAAATGGGGTGGCCGAGCGATGGCACAGAACGTTAGGCGATGCTCTGCGTACCCTACTGGCAGAGTCAGGTCTGACCTTTGGTTTCTGGGAGGAGGCTGTCAAGTACATTACCTGGGTGTGGAACAGAATACCTCAAGGGCCTCTGCCCAGAACCATCACTCCCTGGGAGAGATGGTTCAAGCAAAAGGCAGATTTACGCCCTGCACGGGTGTGGGGCACTATGGCGTGTGTGTGGTTTGCTGACCCACAACGTAGCCATAAATTGAGCCCACGAGGTAGATGGTGTGTCTTTGTCGGAGTCTCTCATGCCTCGAAGGCATGGAGGTTTTGGGACCCCGTGCACCATACGTTTGTCGAGAGTCGCGATGCGTCCTTCCTAGAACACATGCCATACAAAGCGTTCAAGGGACTCAAGCATGCACCGGTGCTCACTGTTCCCGAACGGTACCCTGAGTACGTGAGTGTACCCATCTTTGTCCCCACCACACAACCTAAGGTTACACCAATCTCGAGGGAGCAGAAGGTCACAGGCCAGGTCACACCGGTCCCTGCAGACTTGCTTACACCGGCTGATCTTGCAAGCACCAGTGCAGATTCCTCAGGATCGCCACCTGGGCTGATACCAGTGCAAAACAGCCCTGTCCAGCCCGATCCAGTCCGTCGCTCACAGCGAAACGTGGCCAGAGTGAATTACAGACAGTTCTACCACACTGTTGGCCCCACACAGGCTGTGGCTATNAAGTACACGTCAGGTCGCATGCTGCTGGGGGTTGCGGCACACGAGGACTGGGAAATACACCAAATGGATGTCAAGAATGCTTTTCTGAACGGACCACTAGAAGAGGAGATTTATGTGGAGCAACCGCCAGGGTTTACTGACGGAACAGACAGAGTCTGGCTTCTGTTAAAGGCACTGTACGGACTGAAACAGGCGCCACGGTGCTGGAACAAGGAAATCAGTCGAACACTAGAGCGTGGCGGATTTCTGCAAAGTCTGTCCGATCCATATCTGTTCATCCGCAGTGTTCGCGGCACCCCAGTTGCTCTTCTTGTATATGTGGATGACCTACTGATTCTTTCAACCTCTCTCTCTCTCTTGTTCAAGACACAAAAGCACTGCTCACTGCACACTACCGCATGACTGACCTGGGAGAAGCACACAATTTCCTAGGCATGACCATCACGCGCAACAGAGATGCACGCACCTTGTCATTGCACCAGGGACGGTTCATAGCACACTTAACAGACCGATTCTCTCATCTTGTGCAACATCTCCCCACACAGCATTCACCGATGAGCCCAGACGTCTACGGACACCTGCTTGACCCTCACACCACAGACTACGGACCTGACACAGACCCCACATTGTACAGGCAGATCACAGGCAGTCTTACCTACCTTTCCTCCACCACGCGACCAGATATTGCTTGTGCAGTGAACACGCTCGCCCAGTTCATCCAGCAACCCCGCAGTGCGCATCAAAAGGCTTTGCTGAAACTGCTGCGTTATGTGCTTGACACTGCATCCATGGGTCTGGTCTTCTCCCCTGGCACTGGTCCCTTGCTCGATGGATATTGTGACAGTGACTATGCACGGGACAGAAATGCACGCAGTCGGGGGGGTTATGTCTTCCGGTTATGGGGCACTACTGTGTCATGGCGTAGTGCAAAGCAGTCATGTGTTGCACGCAGTGTGGCTGAAGCAGAGTACATGGCATTGGGAGAAGCTGCGTGTGAAGCAACTTGGCTGCAACGGCTTTTGGGGGAGCTGGGCATAATTGTGGGGGCCGTACCACTGTACAGTGACAGCTCTGCTGCACGTCGCATNTGATAACCCTCTGTATATATATATTCGTGCGTATGTGCCCTCGGGTGTGCAGTGCATGAGGACTCGGCGGTCGGTGGGGATCCACGTTGATAGCGGAGACACGCATTCGCCAAGCCCGCCATGTGGCGGCGTCGCCCTCTTGTCTCACGCACTCCGCCGGCCGTCGACCCTTGCCTGCCCCCCCTCTAGCAGACCTAGTTATGTCCTAGCAATTCATGTGGCATACTGTGTTCGATGTGTTGCGAGACCTAGATTAGACTCTAACTTGCATGTTTGTAGGTCTGATTTAGGTTTCCTAATATCTGACCTAGGATTTGACTTCGCAGGTGCTCTCGCACCTTTTCTGGGCGCATAGGGCGATTTCGCCCTCGCACCCTGTTGAGCGCCGGCGAGCCTCGCTCGCCGGCCGAAGGGTGAGACTCGATTAGCGAGTCTCACCCGTAACAAGGCTGTTCCTTGTTACTCCCATACTTGTACTAAAAACGTGTGTGGCACTAGGGTTTCTGGAGCTATCTTGCTCCACACTTAACCAAACGAAGTGCCGTTGGTCCCATTGGATTCGTAATTCGATTCTCATCAGCCACATGCATAGCCACTGTTGCATTAGCGGGTACTGTCTTGGTCCCTTTTAGGATGTCGAGGTAGCCACGCACGTTCATGATATTCTCAAACTGCCATTTCCACAAGGGAAAACCCGTCCTCGTGAATTTGGACATACCCGTCTCAAGGCGGACTTGAGTCGGATCCACCATTTTTGGTGGTTGCTCATCTTCTCTGCTTCACTGCTACTCTACTTTGTTGAGGCCAATGAGGCTAATGAGGCTGATGAGGTGGCTGACTACGACCGTTGTCAAAGGTGCAGTTGGTTTCGTTGCATACCCCTCTTACTGATGATCGCCTAAGGCGATGGTGCCGTCGTTAGAACACGGACTCACAGTCGTACCACCTTCTAAAGGGGTAGAGCTTTATCCCATTGGGGCTCAAGGGTCTTGTCCAACATGGACAAAGCTGTTCCTTGTCCACTAGTCCGCCACATGCGCGCATTCTACCTGAAGAAGCCGATGGAGCCGATGGAGCAGGTTGGAGCCGTCCAATGTTTGTGTCCCTGTTGTACCTGTGCGTCCAGCAACACTACGCGCGAGTCCGTCTTGGAAGTTTGCCTTAGAACCAAAAGTGTGGGCCCATATCTACATGGAGGTGCAAGAGGGGGTGGAGGCGGTGGAGGGCGAGGTGTGCAAGCTACTGAAGTCCTTGTACGGGTTAAAATAATTGCCCCGATGCTGGTACCGACAGATGGACAACTTCATGGCAGAACTCAGCTTCAAGCGCTATGAGGAAGATCATAGCGTGTACGTGCGACGTAATAAGAACCTCCATCAGATTATCGCACTCTATGTGGATTATCTAATGTTGTGCTCCTCAGACCTACCGAGCCTACAACAACTAAAAGAGCAGGTGAGCAGCAGGTTCTAGATGTCGGACATGGGGGAGTTGGAGTTCTACCTCGAGGTGAGCATTACGCGGAACTGGAGGGTGTGCACGCTAGAGCTAGGGCTGGCCAAATACGTAGTCAAGGTACTGAAGCGGTACGATATGGAGGACTGCAGACCAATGTACAGTCCTGTCTCCACAACCTATGAAATAAGTGTGGCAATGACACCGTAAACAAAGAAGAGCGGGAGGATATGGTGGGGGTGCCCTACCAATCGGCGGTAGGCAGCCTCATGTACGCCATGGTGGCGACTCGACTGGACCTGGCCTATGCGGTGGGCCAAGTGAGCAGGTACGTGGCCAATCCAGGGCCACTACACTGGCAAGCGGTCAAGCGCATCCTCCACTACCTGCAGGCAATGCAGAATGCGCGCGTGAGATTTGACGGCAAGGGGCGGGCGGACCCCTTGGGTCTGGTCTGCTGCACGTATGCAGACTACGCTGGGGATGTTGACAAACGGAAGTCCACATCCGGGTACCTGTTCTTCCTCGCTGGTGCAGCGGTCTTGTGGTGGAGCAGGAAGCAGCACTGTGTCGCCACCTCCATAGTGGAAGCAGAGTACATCGCGCTGGCCGAGGCGGTCAAGGAAGTGGTATGGCTCCGTAGGTTGCTGGGGGAGCTGGGCGTGCCGCAACAGGAGCCAACGGTGGTGCAAGAGGACATCATCGGCTCCATCTCGTTGGCCAACAACCCGACGCAACATAGGAGGACGAAGCACATTGACGTGCGTTACCACTACGCACTGAACATGGTCGAGAAGGGACAGGTGGTGCTACAACACAGCATCACGCACAACATGCTTGGAGATTGCTTGACCAAAGCGCAACCCGCTGACCGGCACGTGATGAGCGTTGCCGGACTTGGGATGACCAGCTACGATGGGCTGGAAAACGCAGCGAAAGATGAGTGAGAGCTAGCAGGAGCAGCAGGCATGGTAGGTGCAAGGGGGAGAAAGTTGAAAAATTGCCCCTCCGCATGCCCAAGTGCGGCACCGGTAGGAGCCGATGAGCCGCCAGAAAGTGGAAACTCCGCGACGGCGGATCTGGAGATCAAGGATTGCTCAGAAGTTGGAAGTTGTTTCGCCATAATCGGACAAGTATCGAGGGAGATATGGCCTTCCAAATTTGGGGTGTGCGCAGCGGCTCTGGGAGCCGGCTGCTACTCAAAATCCGGTGGATAATAGACCAGACCGAGTAACAAAAGCACCATCTGGAGATTTTTCTCCGGAAGGTCTGCCGAGGCGTCTCGTGGATAATCCACCGGATCCTGTTCTACAGTTTGTTACTGAGGGACTTGGCCAAAATCATGGCTCGACGTCCGAAACTCAGTAGTACGTTTTGTTACTCGGGGACTTCGTCAAAATTCTGACTGCAGGTCCACGGACAGGTTTCAAACCTCGTCACACCCCATCACTAAAAGCGATCCAAAAGTGGGGGAGGTATGCAGAAACAGTGTAGGGGACCCCTACACCACGTGCAATGGGATCTGCGCCTTGGGAAAGGTGCTTCGCATGTGAAGGAAGGCGCCACGCCGTGTGGCGGCATCAGGCTTCTATGGTGGATGAGACATGCGCTCCAGCAAGCATAACTTGGGCTACGCTTAGCTGAATCGCTCGCAGTTTGGTGCATTGGAAAGCTTATGACTAGCCCTATAAATGTTGTGATCATGTTTATGCTAAAAAACTAACGCAAAATGCCGTTATTCCATTCGCAAGAACTGACTGTCTCTAAAATCTTACTCACATAACGTGAGGCGACCAGAAAGCTCACGCTCAGTCTCAGATTTGCCCAAAACAGAAGACGTGAGCCACTAGAGATGATCAGACAAACGTCGGGACTGCATCTCGCGGATTCTTCCTGACAATATGCACTCTATCACATAGGAATACTAGTGCAAGCATCGATGCCTGAACCGAAAACCATGATTCTTGTTCATTTCCCAAAGTATACAAGTCTTGCGTGCATGAAGTTGGTCCAGTTTTCTGGTGGATTTTGTGAGTCATGCTACGTCAGATTGATCTTTGCAAAATTTAAAGTGCATGCGGTCGATGATGTGAGAACGGTTGCTTGAGTGTTGATGCAGCTATGCTGGTCTCTGAGTGGCATTGGATGGTCTTTAGATCAGACCGCAAGCTAAGAGTCGTGCACACAAAAGCGAGGCGGCAAGGTAAAACTTCTTTCAACTGATGCTAACCCCAACAGCGGTGATGCACACCAATTAACTTGTCAGCCACATCAGAACCATTGGTCCCTTGGATTTTGTGGGAAGGAAGGACTCAAGAAGTGCTGATCAAATCTGGGGCTCCCTCAAGAGTTGAATGTTTCCTTTGGTGAGTACCGCTTCCTGCACGTGCACGTTCCAAAGCTCTTCCATTGCACCATTGAGTTGTTGGAGGAGATGGCTGTTGAGGCTCACAATTATGGACAGTTTTTTGTACATCTCTTCATTGATATGAGCCTATTGTTTGGTGCCTCCCATTGCCTAGGTGGCATCCGGACGGGCAACGACAGAGGCAAAGGGTTTTTTTGGCCTGAGGGGTCCATCATCAGATTGGCCATCAAAGTCGTCAGTGCTGCGCCATTTGTCACAAAAGTTAGCGTTGCTGCCTGGTTTGCTTGAAGAGCGTCATTGACAATGTGCTGACGATCCTGCATCGCTCAAGTCTCTGCTGGTTACTACTCATCAGTGAGTGTCCTCAATCTGATCACAGTCATCATCGTAAGGTTTGCGAGATTCTAGGAGGTGGAGATGTGCCGAGGAATCAAGTAAGGTTTTGCCTTGGAGTGAATGCATTGGCTATCCCTCCAGCGTCATTTTGCTCCAATACCACGTGTTACGCAAGGCAGAACATGGATAGTTCACAAGGATGATGTGTAGAGAAAAAGACGATTTGAGGAACTAGGAAAATTGGACCATTTGTACTAATCAAAAGGTGTACTTCAATGAGAACTGTTGGATATGTCGAGTACATAAATGCAATGAATTGAGAAGAAGAGTAAGGTACATCTTGGATCTTGGGTTCTTACGATGAGCGATGAGTGCGAGGCTGCGTCATGAGTGGTTTATTTGGTAAACTCCATCAAGAGATAGGGGGTCTTGAGAATTTCAAGGCACAATTAAATGAATGTCTAGCACCATTGAGAAGTTGATGTAAGAGCATAGAAACATCGATACGGTTCGTGACACTTCTGTCGGTCTATTGAGAGGATGGTCGAATGTGTCAATAACTTTGGGATTGGAACACTACAGGTCAGGGCAGGTGGCAAAGATACACTGCTGCTCCTTAGTGTTGACCCTTAAATCTGGTGGAGATTTCCTTCCACGCGCACACAAAACAGGGAATTGCTGACCAATGGTCTGATCTTTCATCGGACGAGGGTGACAGCGTGACTGTGGCCTAGCATGTCAATGTGGTAGCGAGGAAGGGGGCCTGCAGGTCAGTGTGACAACAGGATACCGGGATAGCATTACAACAGGGCAGCAGGACAGCGACAAGTGCAATTGAGCAAGCGGCTGTTTGGGTGTTAAAATACTTAAAAGCATAGGTGTTGACTTGTCGGACTTAACCAGTTTACAATGAATTCATTTTCCTTTCTTTTTCTTTTTCAAGAAGAATCTTTTATTGCACATGGCGGGGAGGGTGCCAATGTCCTGCGTGCCACCGCAAACAAGGTATGGTGCAGACCACATCCACAAAACAGCAAGAGCAGGGTTAACGGACAAGGCCCTGTGGCCAAGACCGCTACACTCCAGCTTCCACCGGCTCCACGTAGAAGAGGCCAGAAAGAGCCACCAAGCCCTGGAGCCATGGAGGTGTTGGGCACTGCTGCAAGTCGTGCTGGAGCTCCACATTTGGCCGGCTGTGAGCGACGCACGTGCGGCGGATGACAGCGCACTGCCGGCGGATGCCCGCGAGGGAGAGGCGTTGGGGGAGGAAGGCCACCGACCGGCTCGTCCAGCTCGCTAGGTCGTCTAGAGACGCCCCCTGATGCCCCTGCCGCAAGCAAAGCTGCGAGAGGCAGCGCAGAAATTCCCAAGCTGCCGGACTCAGGCCACCAAGCGTCTCCCAGGCAAGTGGACGGAAGACCCATCCCGGCCGATGAACTAACACCGGGTGGTACTTTGTCCGCTTGGTCTCCTCTACATGTTGGAGAGCTTGGCCCTCGGAAGTGGTAGTCGCCCCCTGAGCATCCACCGTCGTGACGTTGATGACACACATGGCGCCATGCTCCTGGTCCTTAAGGATGAGGTCGGGCCGGAGGGTGGCGGCAGCCGTGGTGAGGAGGCTGCCCGGCTCGGCACGTGTCGGAAGGGTGTGCTCACGGCCGATGCAGGCCAACTCGTCTCGGATGGCGTGGTGGACCTCCGTGATGAAACAGGACCCACGCTGACGAGTCAGCTAGGCAGGAGTGAGGTCGTTGACCCCACAGTGCTCGAGGTAGCCAAGGGGGAGACCAAGGCAGAGCTGCGTGTATAGGCGGAAGTCCGCCGAGGAGAGGTGGACGCGGTCGCAGGGGCCGGTCAGGGAGGCCTGAATCCAGAGGGCTGCGCCCCGAGAGCCGACAGCCCAACACCGGCGGACGAGCTGGCGCTGGCACTCTGAGTCGTGGAGAGGGTGCCTCTGCTGCTGCGGGGGACAAGTGAAGTGATGAACCGCCGCATCACTGACATCCTGAATCCAAGATGTGCGGAGGTTGTGGAAGAGGTCAGAGGTGAGCTGCTGGTAGATGTCATAGGGGGCTCCTAGCTGTAGCTCTGACAAGGTGGGCAAGCAAGCCTGCACTACAGGCGGAAGGAGGGCAACCACCGCGATCCAAAGAGGGCAGAGGAGGGATGGGGCAGAGGTAGCAGGGAGGAGAGGGCCAACAAGTGCCAAAAGATCCTGCAGCATACTCGCTGATGCTGCCACGTACGTCAGGGGAGCCCGAGAGCGTGCGCCAAACAAAGCGCAGCCACCGTTATGGAAGCGAAGCTGATTCTGACGCCTGGCTAGGGCCTGGAAGTCCCCCATCCGGGCCTGCTGCGAGGCTAGACTAAGCTCAAGGATGCCCAGGACCACCGTCCATACTGCCTCATAAAACGGTCGAGGGTGTCGAGCCAAGACGGAGCTGGAGGGAGTGCCCTAATCCAAAAGTTGACCCTCGGGATGATGCAGAGTTGAAGCAATGTCATAGCTGCCTTTGCGTCCGGCAAGAGCGGCAACTTGGCCAGGCCTCGGGTCTGCTCCTGGAGCCAGTCCTGTTTCCAACGGACCTCAAATGTGGGGGTACCGATCGGACAGCCAAGGAGGACGGCCCCATCCAACGACACGCGGATGCCAATGAGAGAATGTGGAATGGCATCTTGAGAGGAGGCACTTCTGCTGCTGGACGCGAAGATCCTATCCAGGTGCTGCCACTACAATCACCTCGTAGCACTGCCCTAATAGAACAGGGGCTGCGACAATCGTGCTGTCATCCTGGAAAGACCCCATGTAGCTGCCCACTGCCTCAGAAGAGAGGTACAAGGCCTGTGAGCCGGGCTCCAAGACGGGAAGCAACTCCAGGTCGAAGAGAACTGGGCCCATAGGATCATCCTGTCAGACGCAGCGTTGACTCTCTAGAACTGCAGGGGCGTACACACCAAAGAACAGGAGCTGAGTAGGAGCGAGGTAGAACTGGTGAAGGAATGGGATCCAAGAGCCAAGCCCGCGATCTCGGACGGCCTCAAAGACTGCCTCGCGCTCCACTTCATTGAAGGCATTTCTGATGTCCAGACGGAGCAGCCAATGGGATGGATGCGCCTGCACAACAGATCGGACGCCCCTGACCAGTAGGGCCGCTCCCTCCGAGACTCCGACCCCGAACTGCAGAGGTCGCAAAGTTGCCGCAATCCTGTCCTTGTCCCGAGCCAAGAGCACCCGTGCCGCCAGGCGGAGTACAGCCTCTCCAATCGCGACCGGCCACACCCTGTCCTCCTCTGTGGCTCCCTTCAAAACAGGGATAAGGTGACTGCAACTGAGGAGGAGGGCCACCGCGGTAGGCAGATGGCCACTGAGAATGAAAACCAGAATGTCCAATAGTGCCTGAAGTCCTATGGCTGTGTCCAGGAGAAAGTCACGGAGCATGTCTGTCGTAAGCCCCTCCAGACCCGCTGTTGATCCCCGAGGACCTTCCCTGAGTGCCTGGAGGAGCAGATCGGTAGTGAACTCCTTGCCGGGTGCCACGGGCGGCGGGACGTAGGACTGCACCCACTCTGGTGGCAAGAGGGTGGACAGTGGATGGCGCTCCTGCAAAGCCCGTAGCGTGTCCTGCGTGCCTGCTGCGGAGGGATGGGCCTTGAACACTTGCATGGCCCTGGCTGGGTTCCCTGCATGGACGAGGGTGACTACATGCTGGCGACGGGCTGCTGCCTTCACCTCCGCCTCTGCTGCTGAACGTCTGGTGAGGCGGCGTGGGGTGAGGGAAGCCCGGAGAGTTGGACGGGCCTCCATAGCTGCCTCCTCCGCAAGCCTGGCCCAATTGCCGCCCTCAAAACGACTACAGCGCTTGAGCAGGACGTCCGAGATGGAATGCAAGCAGCGATGGCGGGAGCATTGGCTGTGGGTGCAAAGTGTGTGATACTGCCGAAGAGCAGAGGCGAATCTGTCCTCCTCAGCAAGCTCAGCATCCAAAATTGTCTTGTAGAGAAGTAGCTGAAAGTGGAGAAGTAAAAGCCAGCACTCACGCGTAGTGTCGAGAGATGACTGGGGTTGTACAGTCCAGCAACAAAGGCGCTCGAAGATGGCGGCGACACAGCGGCGAGGCTCTCCGTACAGTCGCGGGTAGATAGCATGCGCTGAGACAAATGCAGATGGGGATGGCTCCTGTGGGACCGGAAGCAAACCCCCCAGGCGCTCCCAACAGAAACCACCCAACGAATTCCATGCCTCCTGATTGAGGAGGTCAGCAGGCGGTGGGTGAGCGGAGGAGGCTGCTAAGAATGCCAGGAGCCCTTGGGAAATGAGGAGGGAGGTATCCAGCAACACCAAAGGAGCCAGGGCACTGGCAGATGGTAACAACCCCTCGCAGACGTCCCTCCCAAAATTGGTGCGTGGCGTCCGCCACCTGGTTCGGTGCTCGCGGAAGCCAGTGGAAAGTGACGACGCCGACGGTCGCGGAAGACTTCACAGCGTCCCGACGGCGGAGACGCAGAGTGGGGTGGTTGACGCGCCACTGCCCACGCATCTGGCAGATGACCAACTTGGAGTTGCCCAGCACCACCAGCCGATGCACGTCGGTTCTCGAGACCGAGGTGCAGGGCCACGTGCTCTGCCTGGTTGTTGGTTACGGTGTCCGGAAGGTGCTCCTCGGTGGAAAGAAGAGGCACGCCGTCGGGGGAGTAGAGGACTGCTCCAGCCCTTCCTCGGAGACTGCCAGCCAACTCCGCAGCTCTGTCGAAGAAGACCCAAAAAGGACGGTCGGGAGGGGGCTGTCACCGGGCCTCGGGTGCACGAGCTGCCAACGCAGGAGTGGGAGGAGGAGCAGACTGGACAACGACGGTCAGCACGATGGTGCTGCTGGACGAGGCCACAACGCCACGCCGGCGATACGTGCGCAGAGGCTGCTGGGTAGCGGCGTGGCTGGAGGGGGCGGCTACTACACATCCCGAATACCGTCCCGAAGGCAAATGGCCAGGAAGTCGGGGCTGATCACCTGGCCCGGGTGCCCCCCCTGCTGCGGGCGGGGGGTTGAAGGGGAGGAAGGGGGAAGGAGGGGAGGGGTGGAGCGAGAATAGGGCCGGGGAGGCGGAGAAGTTTGCATGCTGGCGATGCCAGCTGAGGCGGCAAGACCTCCCACAGAGATGGGGGCCCGGCGACAGGTTGGAAGAGAAAGTGGAGTGCCGCAAAGGAGGACCGGCTCTCATAGGACAGGGTCCTTCACAAACACCGGCGGCAAAGAGGAAGAGGAGAGGTCCCGGTCAAGAGACAGAGTGATGGCGCAGAGTCGGAAATTCTGGGCCGGGTAGAGGAAGCGGCAGGAGAGGAGTTGGTGAAGGTGGCGCTTGTGCTCCGTTTTAGAGCTTTGGAGCCACGGCTGCGGCACCGGTGCCAATGCGGGAGGGGAAGCAGGAGGGAAGTTGCCTCCACAACCCCATGGAGTGGCGGTTGTCACAAAGGTACTGCTGCCAAAGGCGCTCCTGCTGCTGAAGCTACAGATGAAGCTGCTACTGCTGCCATCGCTGTTGCTGCTCAAGCTGCGGTGCCTGCTGTTGGTACTGTGATGGGGGTCCTGTTTTTCTCAATGTTGATAAAACTTTCAAACTTCTTGACAGAGTACCAAGGCATGAAGAACCATTTTTGCCAAAAATAGGCATAGTTTTAAAAGTTAGATAACCCGCTGGCTATTTTTGGCAAAAATGGTTCTTCAGGCCTTGGTACTCTGTCAAGAAGTTTGAAAGTTTTATCAACATTGAGAAGAACAGGACCCCCATCACAGTACCAAAGGCAGGCGCCGCAACTTTAAAAACCATGGCTATTTTTGGCAAAACCCAAAAATAGACATGGTTTTTAAACAACCCCATAGAGGGGTTAAATCTATTTGGGTGGATCCTTGATTTTTATGTAAGTTAAAGAATTGTTAAATTTGGATGGGCGAAACAAACATTGCTATCTGAATCGGGGACCAGTAGGGTGTCCTCAGTAGATCAGCCTGAAAATCCTTAGCTCAATAAACAATGGGCAACGAATGTAAGGAACTAATGGATTTTAGGAACCCGTGTATGTCTAGGACGTAACATTGGACTCGTTGAGCGATATGTTGACATAGATGCATCAGCAAGAAACACAATGTTGCATACATTGAGTCTAGAGCGCTCGAGTCTAGCAATGTGCACGGCGATAACAATGAGAAACCCCATCAAGACATTGGGTGGTTTCAAGAAAATGAAGGTGCGGCTTCGTAAAATTCGAGCACCATCAAGAATTCAACGAAACATTGTTAAAACATTGATACGGTTTATGACCCATCTTTCACTAGTTTAGGAAGTGGTCAACTGTGCTCGAACCATTGGGACTGGAAGAACCGAGGTCGGGGCACGTAGAAAAACACCCTCAGTTGAATTAGTGTAAAAATCCCGAGACCAACACGCAGTGGGCCGTGAATGTAATGTTAAGAATTTCCTTTCGCAGATTTTTGGGACTCATGTATGCTTGGGGCGTAATGCTTTCCCCCTTTTTAGCCACGACACGTTAGTAGACATAAGCGGGTGACACCTATCGTAGTCCATGATTAGATATTAGCACCTTGGAGGTTTCTATTGGACTCCCAACTATTGTGCGTGGCGCCATGCACAATACCACTTGAAAAGATACTCAGTCGTTTAACCATGACATCGATGCCTGAGGATGACCTTGACAACGTACTCTGTGTCCTTGTCCGCTTAGACTCAAGGTGGAGGAGCAACATCCCTGCCAGGGAATCTCTCATTGTAGTGCTGGTAGTGCTTGAGTTTGCTAACGTAGAAGACCGGATGAATTACTATGGTATCACGTAGCTAAATCAAAGCGACGACTGAGGCCTGCATCCCCTTGATCTCAAACAATCCCAACGATAAAGTTTTGAGTTTTACTGAACTGTTCCACGTAGCTTGATGTTTTCTGAGCTGAGTAGGGCGTGATACTCAGCACTAAACATGTTATTACTACAATTTCCACTACTAGCTTCATCGCCACTTGCATCCTTTGTAAGGGTCTGGCACGTGTCCTATGAGATGTTGAAGAACTTGTGGCAATGGATGTCAAACATGATAACTTTGCTTTGGCTACATAGTCTTGCCAGTGTGGCAAGAAGTTTGCCATGTACAACTTTAAATGGGAATGAACCTGTTGCAGTGGAAGTCACGAATTATATGGGCGCTCGGCGGTCGGTAGTTTTTTCACCCAAAACGTTTCATGGAGTTTGCATAAAGTATAGAGAACTTGTTTGAGCATTTGATTGGTCCGCTTGGTTTGTCTATCAGTTTGAGGATGGCATGTTGTCCATTACTGGATCTAACATTTGTATTGCGCTATCAGTTCCTGACAAAAATGGCTTGTAAAACGGTTGTCTCTGTCATTGATGATGGTACGTGCAACCCCATGCAACCGTATGATTTGATTTTGAAGTACACATGCTTTTCATTCACCGATGATAGTGGTCGTTGTCGGAATGAAGTGTGAAATTATGGAAAACCTTTCCACCACCATGAGGATGGTGTCATATCCCTTCGGAATGGCAGGCAGTATCGCCACGAAGTGGAAGCTAATGTCGACCCACGACCTCGTTGGAACAAGGGGAGCGTGGAGCAGTCCTGGTCACCTGGTGCAAAGAGATTTGTGTTGCTGATAGTCTTCACACAGTTTGTAAGATACAGCCACATCGGTCTGCATGCAGTCGCACCAGTAGAACTTTGTCAGCATTTTTAGCATCTTTTCCTTGTCGATTTGTCCACCCGGACTGGTATCATGGGAGTCCTCCAATAGCATTCTTCCTAGCTCCTCTTTGGTGGTACAACAACATGGCAAGGAAATTGCCGTCCCAGTAGGGATCGTCGAACCAAAACCTGGTTTTGTTGTACCCACCAAATCCCTCGTAACTCTTTACGAACAACCTCACAAGGCACGTGTCTCATTCAATGAGTAACGTTACTGGCGTCGGCCATCAATTTTGGTCGCCAGCTTAGACTAGCCATTAGATTTGTTTTTCTAGGTTTGTACTAGATATTGTATTCAAAGTTTGACTAAAGGAAATCCATCCATTAGGTTTGTCGATGGCTCAGATTTGGTCGTGTCTTGAGATGTTTTAGTACATGGTGGTCAGTGTGGAAGAAACATAATCGGCATTCCAGATAGCACCGCCATGTTTTTTATGCATACACGACTGCCAACCTTTGTTTATCGTATGCGACGTAGTGTGTTCCAACCCCTGTAGCTTTCTGGAAGTATACACAACCATTTTTTCTTCATTGCCGTTGCCTTGGGAGAGAATAGCTTTGATTGCTTGTCTAGATGCACTGTTGGCCATGATACATTCCACCATTAAATGATTCATGTTTGCTGGGCCCCTAACTCCACTCAAGGGTTCTACGAGTAGAATCGGAGAGAGGCACTGACTCTTGAGCATAAGCGTTCGTAAATTAGCAGGAACAGTAGTAAAATCCAAAAAATACTTGGACATTGCAAACTTTGGTTGACTTCAGCCAATCAGGGACCGCCTCCACTTTTTTTGGGTCCATGGTAATTTGACTGCAGCTGATGATGTGGCCCAAAATCTCGATCAAACGGTGACCAGAGTCACAATCTGAGATTTTTCCACAGATTTTCTCTCTTCGTGAAATTTGGAGAAAGTTTTGGAGGTGTCCGTCATGCTCTTATGGAGTGCGACTGTGCACCAAGAATTCTTTGAGACATGTGAGAAAAAAAATTCATTTAGGTATGGCCAAAAGTGGTTATTCATTACCGCCATAAATGTTGTTGGGGTGTTTATGAGTCTAAATGGCAGAACCGTAAACTCAAAGTGCCCGTACCTGGTGCAAAATAATGTCTTCTTGATGTCCTTATTTGATGCGTGGATCTGATGATGACCACTGCGTAGGTTGAATTTCGTGAGAGTTCTTGTCTCATGGTGTTGGTTGGAAAGTTCATCTGCTCAAGGGAGGGGGTAGCGGTCATTCAACACCCGGTAGTCCATGCACATCTGCATCCCACCAGTCTTCCTTTTCATAAAACATTCATCTGTGGTGTGTAAGTAGCGGCAGAATACCGGCACAAGCTCCCTACGATGCTAGTGAGGATCACACGGCACCCATGGCGATGGGAGAGACAAGGAATTGGTGAAAAACCATTGAGAGATCACAAGAGGCAAGAGTGACTGGAGTCATGGGCTAGCGAGCTCTTAGCAACCGGTTGACCAGGCCACCCACTCGAGTGGCTTGAAGTGGGGCCCGGCCGCCACCCCGGGGTCGAACCAAACTGGTCGGCAAGAAGCCACCGTGGTTTCTCACACTCCGGAACGACCAAGAGTGTGGCCTCGTAGGATCAGCAACCCGGTGCTCTAAACAACAAATCTAGCCAAGCATGCACATCAACCACATAGAGAACCACATCGACCATGCATGTATCTCCCACGTATTTCTCTCATGTTTTCAGCCAAGTGAAAGATAATCACCACATGCTCATAACAACAAACATTCTCTCTGATGAGACTCAGCATGACAGAGCTCGTGTCAATCTTGCACCCGGCTCAGACGCCAATCATGTGTGGCCTGCAACGCGTGCACCTTGAGCTTCATGTCAGCTTAGTCACCTGCAGTGATGGTGTGTGTGAATGGATGGAGTCAAGAGGTTACTTGCGTGTCTCACAGTCACAACCAATACTCCCCCATGACCCACAGACGACCAGTCCACACACCACAAAGAGAACAATAGTACAGGCAACAGGAAAAGAGTGGTCACATCAATCAGGGGCATCGCGTGCATGCACAACGCCAACTACATGCATGGCAGCCTTGAACATTCCACTGCTAACAGCTGTGGTGAGAAATTATCCACGCGGCTCAAGAGTGTCGACTCAGACAACCTGGACTTCTCCTGTGGCAATGCGCTCGTGAACAAAGTGATGCTCAATGCTGATGTGCTTAGTGCGTGAATGATGCATGCCATCATGCTCAATGATTGCCTTGGTGCTTTGTTTGTCGTAGTGTAGTGTGATGCAATGGATGGGTACACAAAGCTGTTGCAGCAAGGGAGAAAGCCACACATTCTCACACGTAGCCGCTCCAAGCGTGACGTACTCAGCCTCACTGGAGCTACGTGCAACACATCCCTCTTTTCCACTCTTCCATGAGATAGCAGTCCCACCCACAAGAAAGATGTAGCTAATGTGACTGCGTGTGTCTGTATCATGAGCCCAGTCACTATCGGTGTACCCGTTAACGACCACAAAAGACTGCTTTTCTGTAGCAGAGCCCTACACGTGTGGTTGAAAATGCATAGCAGATTACAGGCAACGCTGCCTCAAGATGCCTATGACAAGCCTGTTGAGAGAAGTAGGTAAGAAAGTTGACCGAGAAGGCCATCTTTGCTCGAGTGGTGGTGGCAAGGTACCTCAAAGATCCGATCACGGTGAGATAATTGGTGACGTCGACAGGCTCTCCTAGTCGAGACGAGTCAACTGACTTCAGCAGGCGCTGACCAGCTGGATTCATCGGTGTGGATACAGTGGGAGTGTCAGCTAACAGAGAGGCAAAGCGCTCCCCTAGGCTGCGGATGTAGGCAGCCTGCTGTACGTGAAGTGCAGCGTGCGGCTTTGGCAATCACGCTCAAGTTCCATGCCAAGGAACACTTGAGCTGGACCCAAGTCCTTCATCTTGTACGTGGACTGAAGAAGAGAATTCACTCTCTGCACAAGAGCAAGGCTGGGTGACGCAATGAGGGAATCATCTACGTAGACTAGGATGGCCACGAAGGGCTGCGAGGGTGTACTAAGGAAGAGTGTTGGGTCAATAGTGCTACGATGGTAGCCACCTCTATCGAGCGTGGATGAAATCTCCAGGGTCCAACAATGGGGCGTTTGCTCAAGCCTGTACAAGGCCTTACGCAGCCACCAGACCTTGTTTGTGCCATCCATAAAGTCTAGGGGCTGAACCATGTAGATTTCCTTGTCCAAATGTTTGTGCAAGAACACATTGTTGACATCCATCTGCGTCCAGTCATGCTGGACGACCAGACTCAAGAGAGCTCGGGCCATGGTGTACCATCCGACTAGAGCAAACGTCTCATCAAAGTCGATACGTGTAATCTGGGTGGCTCCATTAACGGCATTGTACCTGTCAACGGTGCCATCAGGCTTCAGCTTACACCAAAGGACCCAACAGGCCGAAATAGCCTTGCGGCCTGCTGGGAGATCAATAAGTTCAAAGACCTTATATTCATTCAGGGTAATGAGCTCCTCTTACATGGACTTTTCCTAGAGATCATTTTCAGCTGCCTCTTTTGCTTGAAGGACAATGGTAGGCTCTTGTGGAAGTGAGGGAAGTCCCACTTACCGCAAAATATGCGGTGACATAGCCAGCGACAGATGTCGCAAGGGCACTATGGAACTCGTGAGCTACGAATGCATACCCCACCGCTTAGTTAGGGTGGACAACACTTACAGCCAATCCTAGTGCATCCAGGTTAGTAGGTCCAGTAGAGGAACCGACTCCAGTGAAGGATGTAGTGGAACGGGTGTGATGCTGAGAGGGATGAATGGACTGTGAGGCAGAGTGTTGTACAAGGGAACAAAGTCTCCCTCCTTGGGTGTATGGATCTGGACCGGCTGGAGGGGCATCACAGATGGGAGGGGATGTTGTCTCACAAACAGACATTGGACTGCAGAGCAAGATTCAAAATGACACATGGAGGAGACTTTGCCGGAATGTCGGTAGATAGTGGAGAAGCGCTAAGAGGCGTTGGCACAGACTCAGAGGATGCAGAAGGAGAAGGCATCAGGGAAGGACCAGTTGGGGAACCAGACAGGATGCTGGGAAGCATGTTAGATGGTGAAGAGGGAGAGAGAGACTAGAGGGAGACGGGACCACACTAGCGGGAGATGGTGGGGCTCGTGCAAGACCGGAGGCAGAGACAGACCCATCCATCCCAAGCCAACGGAGCGAGCTCAGGGAAGAGGATGGAGCGACACGGGGTAGGTTGCAAGGAAAGACATCCTCAAAGAAGAGGGTATCATGAGACTAAACAACACGTACATGGTTGTGGTCCCAGAAGCGTCATTCCTTGGACATGGCAGAGACACTGAGGAAGGTACACAGGCCTGCACGCAGACTGAGGTTGCTTTCTCGAACGTCCTCGGGAAGCCAGGCGGCAGTGGCACAGCCCCCAGCAAGGCAAAGGTCAGCATGACACCCAAACCAACACTCAAAAGGGATGACATGACGAGGAAGGGGACCGTGGGAAACAAGGTTTGAGATCCACATCATGTAGGACATGGCTTTAAAAGAAATTGGAGGAGGGAGATCAGGCGCATTGAGGATGGTGCAAACACCATCAGCGAGAGTCTTGTTCCAGCGTCTAAACACGTCGTTTTGGGGTGTGTAGGGAGCTGTAGCTTCAATACTGACCCCGCGAGAAGTGAAAAAGTGAGCAGTGGGGACTATAAACTCCCCACCATGCTCACAACAAAAAGACACGAAGATGACAAACACAAGCAAGTTCAACCCAGGGAAGCCATTACTCAAGACTGGAGCACACATCACTCTGCAACTTGAGAGTAAAGACCCAGTGCATGCGGGAAAAATCATCAGTGAGACAAAGGACATGGCGATCAACCTCCCCAAGTGCCTTATGTGGGAGCGGCCTCTTGACATCAGCATGCAAAAGATCAAGGGAATGAGATGTGTGTGACTCAGAGATGGAAAATGAGGAACGATGAACTTTGCCTTGAGTACTATCAAGGCAATTAGATGGGCTAGGGACGGGAAATCTGGCAGCATCAAGACCATCCGCTGGAAGCACATGAAGCAAACTTTCAATGGCAGCAGTGTGAACGTGACAAAGGCGACGATACAATAGTTGTACGTGCACAGGGGAAAGAGAGCGAGCAACGTGCAGATGGGCAGAGGTGGTTGGAGCAGGTGCAAAGGAGGGGACACAAAACAAGTGGTCACAACATTTTCCCTCAAGCAAGAGGTGGCCAGAGGTGCGATGAGAGATAGAGGCAACGCCGCACCTAGAGGAGAAGTCTATGCCTTGGTCGTCTAGCGTCGTAACAGAAAGAAGATTCAGCTCAAGCGATGAAACATACAGGATGCCCGGCAATAACAGTTGCCCCCCGGGGCTCACAAGGTGCACGATGCCAACCCTCTGAACAGGAAGCAGCTACCCAGAGCCGGTACGAACAAAGAAAACAGAGCCAACAGGACCAAGTGAGACAAAGGACAAACGCGACCAAGTTATGTGGTAGGTGGCTCTAGATTCAAGAATCCAGAAGCCACCCAACGCACGAACTGTGGAGGGATCACGACTAACTGCAACACTGGCAGCGTGCAGAGAAAAAATGTTGGCCACATGCAGCAAGACAACGGGGAAAGCAAACAGAGTGCCACTCTTCAATCCATGAGACATCAGCAAGAGGACAGCCGAGAACATGACCCGATGTAGGACCACTTAACTCCCCATCAACAATACACACAAGTGACTCGAACCCGGAACATCCACTCACACCTCCTCGATCATGAAAGTGACAATGGTGGACGGCGTGGGAGAGAGTAGCGTCCAACTCGTGCTCATCCTCATTTGGGTCAGGAGTGAGAAAGACATCCGAGAAAGGACGCCGGGATTGATAGATGGGAGATTCCTCGGTGAGAGGAGAATAGGAGCCGGAAGGGTTGCCATAGTAGACCGTCCTCCCATACCCTGGGGGCCACTCCCAAGGATAAGGCAGCAAAGGTGGAGCTGCAACGGTGCTATAGACGGCAGCTACGGTGGGGACAGAAGCACTGCAACCAGTTGGAGCTATTGAGGTGGCGGCACAAGAAGAACCTCCAAAGCCACCATAAGAGCGTTCCCAGTGCACCCGCATGGGCAACACAAGGCGCTCATTGTTCAGTGGTGCCGGACACTTTGATGGCGATAGTTTGGTGGCGCCGTAGCTCCAACACGTGATAGTGCTAGGAAGAGGAAGAGATGTTGCTGGAGCCCTTCCCTTTGCCACGACCAGCTGGCTAGCCGGCACCAGAACCGCCAGTGCCTTTGCCCTGATAGCCACCGCGGCCACCCTCCCTCCCCTTTGGTTGAGGAGAGATGTCACAGAGGAGGAGGGTGAGGATGATGAGGTAGAGGATGAGGAGGTGGAAGGGAGTGAGGTGGTGGCAGCTGCAACACCTGCACGATGGATGCGTTTGTTTTAGAGGGCTCTCCACCAGTCAGTGAGGCGCTAGGCAGTGAACTCCAAGAGGGCCCCAATGCCAGGGGGGGCATTAGCAAGTACAGGCTCAGATGTAAGATGCTTCAGCTTAGAAGTTTTCACCTTCCTGAAGATTTTGGACAGTTTGGGAATGAGGCCGTTGATGATGGAGAGAACAACAAGAGGCTGTCCAGGAGCCGATTTGCAAAGGTCACATAGAAGGCGGAGGCTGCAGACCCAGTAGGTGTCTGCAATTTCATCAACACACATAGAGAGCATGTTGAACTGGACCGTGAGTACTCTCTATGCTGCGTGGCGAGTGATAGTGGTGCGGTACTTGATGAGTGCATAAGGGCCAACAAGGTTAGCAAGCGTGCGGCGGGTTGTGTCAGCATTGTAGGATCCTATCTCCACAGTGTGATCATTAGGTCCAGCACGGATAAGAGCACGAACAGCATGTGCGGACTTAGCATCCGTGGGCAAGAAAGCAAGATTTGCAAAGGGATTTGGTTCGTGACAGTATACCCAAAGCTGTTCACCCTGTGCCCAGGCACTAAAACCAACCTCCGAGGAAGCAAAGGCAAGGGTAGCGGTGAAGTGAGGTGGTGCGGAATGAAAATCAGGTTTGCGGTGTGTGGGCTGTGCAAGGGCTTTGGCAGCGGCAGCACCTATAGCAGCCGCAACTTCAAGGGGGTGAGAAGTGAGAGAGAGCCAATGGCATCTGATGCAAAAGTAGGTATGGTGGAGAATACAGCAACAATGCCAGCAGCAGCAGACAGAGAGGGTATAGAGCGTAGTGCAGGCTACAAGCAATTGAGGACCAAATCAGCTATGTGGTCATCGAAGGTTTCCTGGTCATCCTGTTCAATGCGCAGTTTCTCTTTTGTAGTGCGTTGTGCGGTGAGAGCTACCTGGAGAGCACCATGCTCTCACCATAGCTCCTCCTGTAGTGCGGCATACTGGTCATCATCAATAGGCATGGTGAGCAGTGGGAGAACTCAATGGATTTTTTTTTTGGGGCAGAGTTTCCCTTGTCCTAGTGAGCATGGAAAGGTAAGATGGGTGTAGCTTATCAAGTTAGTGCTGCAAGGCAACAAATCTGAATGCACACACACGGCCACATGGGAGAAGAGAGGAGAAAGGGAGAAAGATGTCCAAGAGATAGGTGGAAAAAAGCTCACCAGAGCTAAAGGCGTAGACTAAACTGGGATGGAAGGGCACCTGCTGCTAAAGCTACGATGACTGCCACACATAAGAGGTGGAGAAAATGAGGCAGGTGACCCCAGCAAGGGCAGCACGTGTGAGGGTGGAGACGACTGCTGCAGTTGTAGCAAGAAAGAAAACCTGATGGCCTTGGGGTGATGACGTAGCTACAGAGGATGCGTGAAATGCGGAGGTGTGGATGGAGACAACGGCACTGGAGAGGGCAGTGGAAAAAACAGTTGTTACTGCTGCTACAGAGTCTGCCGCGGTGGCAACCTACGTGACGATGTTCACTGCTGCTGCTGCGAGGCCCTTGGTCAACAACAGCAGCGATGTAGGTTTCAACAGCCCTGCCAAGAGTAGTGCTGGCAGGGGCACGTGCAGCACATGCTGTTGTAGAAAATGTGGAGGAGACAGCAACACTAGAGACAAGTGTTGCTTCCAGGATAGTGTGTAACATCAAGAAACAAGAGGCCCACATGATGCAACTGCAACCTAGGAAGCAGCAGGAGATGTAGCATGACGAGAATTGGTGTATTGACGAGGTGCCTCTACTGGTGTTGCTGGTGCTCCTAGAGCTACTAGTGCCGCCCCGCTAGGAACGGTACGCTGACTTTGCCAACACGCCCTACGGGCAATGGGATAGCTAACAGGTGATTGAGGACGTCGTTGGTCCTGTGGCTAGTGCGTTTTGCACGGTCAGCAAGTAATCGAAGGCTAGATGGCAATGGCACCATATTCTACAGTGTCAGTGTGAGCCTCATCCTTTGCCGGGTCGTAGTCCTTCCTAGGGTAGTATCCTAGGCTCTCACGGTGGTGGTGCGTCCACACCTTGTACTTTGCCAGCTCCTTGTAGCAGGCAATCTCCTCATTGTTGTGGACACGTTCAAGCCAACCCCTCAGAGGTGGGGACCGAATCCGTGTCAGGTGGTGAAGCCAGGATGGCGGTCTAGGCTATGGGCATGACTGTTGCTGCTGCTGCTACTGGGTAAGAGGATATGGGAGAGAATGCTCCTGGTGTGTGAGCAGCGGGGCTGGGCAGCAAAGGCTGCTGTGAAGCTGTGAGTTACAGGTTGCGGTACTACATGGCAAGACATGTACGGGGTAGAAATTCCTGAGGCTGGTGAGCGATAGGGCCGGGCAGCGTGGCTAAAGTGGCCTGTGCATTGTGATCTATGAGACTGCATAACAGAGGTCAACAGTGTAGCAGAGAGCTGCAGGGCAGCCGGAAGCAGTGCAGCTGAGAGCTCCAAGCTTCAAGATACAAGTTGTGCTGCGTGGTAGGACATGTGTGGGGATAGAAACCCCTGTGACCGCGTAGCAATGGGGCAGCAAGACATCATGGCCGGGCAGCATGGCCGCTATGGATCTGCGAATGATGAGCTACGAGGCTATGTGGCAGTAGAGGCACGGAGCAACCGAGAGCTGTGGGATAGCCAAGAGCTACGAAGCAATTGAGGGTGATGCAGCTGCGATGCCAGACTAGAGCGGTGTGACATCCGCGGTGACCAGGCAGCAATGGGGTTGTGGGATAGCAGTTTTAGATAGCATGGCGGCAAGGGGTTTGTAAACTATGAGCTGCGGGACTCTGCAAAAGAGATCAACGATGCAACAGAGAGCTGCGAAGCAGCTGGCATCGCTGCAGAGAGAGGATCTACGAACTATGTGTTGTGGGTCTACAAACAGCGAGTCTGTGAACTGCGAGTTGCAGGGCTGTGGGACAGAGGTTAGTGGTGCAACAAAGAGCTGCGGAAGAGCTGTGAGTGGCACTTGGAGTGGCAAGCTGCAAGACACGAGCTGTGGATGCGGGGCCCATTGTGGCGGCAAGAGTGCCACTACGTGTATCGTTCCACTGATCTTGGATCGATAGAGAGGAGGGGATTTCCCCACTTTCTCAGAGACCAATAGGTAGCGCCAGAATGCTAACACAAGCTCCCTACCATACTTGTGAGGGTCACAAGGCCGCCATGGCAACAGAAGAGACAAGGAATCGGTGAGAAACCCTTGAGAGATCACAAGAGGCAAGAGTGACTGGAGTCATGGGCTAGCGAGCTCTTAGCAACCGGTTGACCGGGCCATCCACTCGAGTGGCTTGAAGTGGGGCCCGGCCGCCACCCCGGGGTCAAACCGAACCAGTCGGCAAAAAGCCGCCGTGGTTTCTCACACTCCGGAACGACTGAGAGTGTGGCCTGGTAGGATCAGCAACCCGGTGCTCTAAGCTACAAATCTAGCCAAGCATGCACATCAACCACATAGAGAACCACATCGACCACGAGCGTCTGTGGATGCATGCATCTCCCACATATTTCTCTCATGTTTTTAGCCAAGTGAAAGCTAATCACCACATGCTCTCTAATGAGACTGAGCATGGCAGAGCTCATGCCAATCTTGCACCCGGCTGAGATGCCGATTATGCGTGGCCCGCAACACGTGCACCTTGAGCTTCATGTCAGCTTATTCACCTGCAGTGATGGTGTGTGTGAATGGATGGAGTCAAGAGGTCACTTGTGTGTCTGAGAGTCACAAAAAACATGGTGTTGAGTCACATAAAAGGCCTGATGAACTCCTAATTCAGCTTTACTTCTAGCTGCCTTTGGAGTTTGGTGAGGTCAAGGTCACTCAGTTGATTTCATGAAACTCAAACCCGGCTGGTTAGGACCGTTTCAGACCAAGCAAAAGCAAACCACAACACAAACTTCCCTGGCAGAGACATCTCACCCCCACCTCCTATGCAAGTGGACGGGGATATGGAGTACGTGATTGAAGATAAACTACGACATTGACGCCACGGGAAAACGACCAAATACTTGGTCAAGTAGCATGGCTACGACGCGGCGCATAAGAGCCGGGAACAGTGCAATAACCTTCAAGATGTCTATCATTTTATAGACGACTACTACCATCGTCACGAGCCTATGTCTGCTAACACGCCGGGACATTGTAGCTAAAAGGAGGGAAAGTGTTACATCCCCAACATACATGAGTCTGTGAGCTTCTCAAGTGGGCATTTTTGTCATTGTATTTATGGCCCATTGCGCATCGTCCACCTCAAGATTCTTATGTAGTTCGGTCGAGGGCATCTTGGCCAACTGCCCCAACCTCTTCTTATGTCGAACAGAGCGTACATGGTGAACAGGTACAAGTTGGGAGGCAAAACACAATTTCGAATTTGGGACACTTGAGCAGTTCATAACTCACGGTAAGTGTACTTCGATGACAAGTATAAAAATGGTCGAACATATACATACAAGTGTCGAGTTACAAATGAGACATAGTTGGGGTCGTTGGTTCGATTGTCGAGCAGCGCGTGCGGGGTCGCGTCGTGAGTGGTTGGGTTCAAGAAGGTCCACCGAGAAACTAGGGTTCTTCAAGAATCGACGGTGAAGATGCGAGATGCATCTTTATAAACTGAGACTCGTATCGGTGCGTCAAGAAGTCAACCAAAAGTTCGCGATACTTCTGTCGTAGGTTTGCGAGAGTGGTCAAAGTTGTCAGAAGGCTTGTGAAGATTCACTAAGGCGGGGGGAGTTGGCCAGTTTGTCCTCGACCGTCCAAGTATACATGGCAATCTCGCGACGCAATGGGCTATTTGTGCAATAACAGGAATGTTCACTCCCAAAGATTAGGGACTCCTGTATGTCTGGTACGTAACACTTCCCCCCTTTTAGGCACAACGTCTCGGCGCATGTGTAGATGGGGCCCGGTGACTGCGGTAGTAGCTGCCGATAAGGTGATGGATGCCTCGGTGGTTGTCGAATGGTTCCCAGCTGTTGTGCGCGGCAGTTTACCCATGCCACTTGACAAGATACTCTATTGTTTTGCCTCGTCGTCGATGGCCAAGGGTGTCCTCGATGACAAAACTGTGTCTCTTCATCCACTTGAACGAGAGGCGGAGTAGGGACGTCTCTGTCGAGGAAATTCTCTGTAAGGTCTTTTCTGTGCTTGAGTCTGCCGATATGGAAAACCAGGTGAAGTTGCATAGTGTCAGGGAGTTTGAGTTGTGCAACCACGGGGATTTGCATGCACAAGATCTGAAACGGGCCCATACACCCGGGTTTGAGCTTCGGATTGTCGGCTCCGCAGAGTTTGATGTTAGCCATATTGAGGAGGAATTTGTCGCCAGTAGACAATATGTCGTTGCTGCGATGTTGGTCAGCTGCGCGCTTCATCGTTGCTAGTGTCTTGGCGAGGACTTGCCGTGTTTCCTCCCAGATGGTGGTGAATTCTTGGCGTTGAACGTCGACCGTGAGGATGTTGTTGCAACATTGTAGTCCAACTAGTATGGCGGGGATTTTGCCATACACCACTCCAGCTGGAGCTTTTCCTGTTGCAGTGGAAACTACTGAATTATCCACGATTTTGGCGGTTGGAAGTTTCTGTGCCAAATCCGCCCCGTGAGGTTTGCATAGTGTCCTGAGGACTTGTTCCAGCGTCTGGTTTGTGTACTCGGTTTGACTGTCGGTTTGAGGATGAAACACCGTTGAAAGATGAATTTTGCTGCCGTAGCAGGTCATCAGTTTGCGCTGATAATGGCTGGTTAATCGACCGTCTCTGTCGTTTGTGATGGTTCTCGGTACGTCGTGTAGCCGTACGATGTTGTTTAGTAACAGCCACGTTGTTCCTTCAGCCGTGACGTGTTCGTTATCAGGATGAGGTAGGAATTCTTTTTAGCCTATCCACGACCACGAGGATTGCGTCATATCCCTCGAGTGTGACTGATAATCCCAAGACAAAGTCCATGGAGATATCTGTCCATGATTCTTTCGGAATAGGGAGCGTTTGCAGAAGTCCGGGTGGCCGTCTGCGATAGGATTTCTGTCGTTGACATGTATCACAGGATGTGCAGAAGTTGTCCACGTCAGATTGCATCTTGTCCTACCAATAGATCTTTGCCAACTTCTTCAACATCTTGTCCTCTTCAAAATGCCCGCTTGGTCCTATGTTGTGGCATTCTTTGAGCAGCATACGACGAAGTTTGCCGTTCAGGGGGAACAACCACTTGGCGAGTGAAGCGTAGTCACCAATAAGGTGTGTTTTACCAGAAATTTGCCTTGTCGTATCCGCTGTGGTGGTTGTAGCCTCATGTGAACAGCCAATCGAGATAGGGGTCTCGCTGCAGCGACAGCGTTTGCCACCTCAGCCATTGTATCTGGTCGGCGGCTGAGTGTGTCTGTCGTGTTGATTTTGCCTCGCCGGTGCTTGATATCGTAGTCGAACCCAGATTCAAGGAACTCCAACCATGGGGTTTGACGTTGACTTAGGTTTGGTTGCGTCTTCAATCATTTCAACGCATGATGGTCAATGCATACAAGGCATCGGCGGTACTCCACGTAACACCGCCATGTCTTGAATGCATGTATGACCGCCAGCTATTCTTTCTTGAGTACATCGTAGTTGAAATCCAATCCTCACCATTTTTGGGACATGTAAGCAGCTGGTTGCTCTTTATTGTCGTGGTTTTGCAGGAGGACTGCATTGATGGCTCAGTATGATGCATCTGTAGCCATGATGTGGTCGACCATTGGATCGGCTAATCGTAGGACTGGCACTGAGGTAAGAGTGTTCCGTAAAGTGATGAATGCTTCTTGTTTGCTGTCTCTCCTCTGCCACTCATTTTCTTTTCGAGTGAGGTTGGAACGAGGCACTGAAAATTGAGCGTAATCCAGTATGGAGCGCCCATAGTAATTGTAGAATCTGAGGAAAACCTCAATTTCTCTAATGTTGGTCGACGTCCGCCAATTAGCGACTGCTGCCACTTCTTTCAGACCCATGGTGATCCGTCCACCATTCATGATGTAGCCCAAAAACTCGATTGAATGGCGACCAAGGTCGCACTTCGAGAGTTTTGTGAAAAACTTCACTTTGTAAGACTTAGTGATTTTTTTAAGATGTTCATCTTGCTCCTCTGGGTGCGCCTGTACAACACAATTTTGTCGAGGTATACCACAACAAAATTGTCAAGGTATGGTCCGAAAAAAAAATTCATTGCCGCCATGAACGTCGCCGAGCCATTCGTTAGTCCAAATTGCATCACCGTGAAATCGAAATTCCAGTAGCGAGTGCGGAATGCCGTCTTCCCGATGTCAGCCTCTGCCACACATATCTGGTGATATCTGTTGCATAAATCCATTTTGCCGAAAATTCGAGCGCCTCCACATGGGTCAAAAAGATCATTAGCTCAAGGAAGAAGGTAGAGGTTCTTGATGGTAGCATTGTTCAACGCTCGATAGTCCACGCACATCCACCAATTTAACTTTTAATAAACAGTTTTAGGGCGGCATATGGTGACGTGGATGGGCAAATGAACCCCACATCAAGCATCGCATCGAGTTGTTTTTTAAGCTTGGTCATCTTGTCATCGCCCATCCAATAGGCCCCTCGAACTATAGGTGTGCTGCCTGGCATCAACTCGATGCGATGGCCGATGTCTCATTGAGGAGGTAAGGTTCTCAGTAGTTCGTCAAGGTAGACGTTCGCAAACTCCTCGATTAGTGGTGTGAATTCTTCGGGTACCATCGCAAACTTTGTTGATGCCGATGAGGCTAATGAGTTCGATTATGAGTTACCCTACTAACTTTTAGTTTCGGTGATGGAGCAGTTGTGAATTTAAGAATCTTTGATTTTGCTGAAAGGGTAATTATTTCCTGTTTCCTTGGAATTTGTCGAAGGTCTCTGGGTGGAACCTTAAATTCGGCGACCGGTCTTGAACAAGTTTTCCAGTCCGGTGAGCTATCAAATTGTGGTCGAAAAAAGGTGGTTGTGGCTATGGTTACACGCGCGATCTGTCAAGATGACTGACATATCGTGTGTGGCAGGTACACTTGGCACATTTGGGCCGCGTGTACGTGACAAGCAGCCGCATCTTAGCGCTTGACATGCAGGGATGACCGCATGTGAAGCGGAAGCAGCAAGCCGGCAATTCAAATCACTGCCCGGCGATTCGACTTTCCGGGCCATGAAGTTGAACACGGATTTTAAGCAAATAGACACAATTTGGGTAACAACATTAAATACAGATGGAGGAATGAACCCGAAAAAGAACCTTGGATGGTGACACTTTAATTTCGATTTAGAGCTTTCATAATTATTTTGGTGTCTATTTAAATTCGTCAAAGCATCAAATATGACGAGGGAAAAAGGGGTTAAAATTGAAATTAAAAATACAGTAGGGTAGATGCTGCCACTTCCGCTTCTTCCATTGGTTCGAGATGTATGAGCCACGCACGAGCTCCTTGTCGTTTACAATACTTGGCCACGTTGAACGGTGTTGACTACTGCAGCTTTCTCCAATGCTTACACCTCTGTTGCTTCCATGGGCGCAGTCGATCTCCACGTAGACGTCACTGTAGTTCCAGTCAACCTACGGATTGAGCCGATACAAGAAATCTCATCCGAGGATGATTTTTTTATCACTCATTCGACAAGACCTCCAGACCGTTATATCCTGTAGATCTCCCACTCGTAATTGTAGTGGTCCTTGGAGCCTCCGTATTATTCATCTCCTGTTTATGGTTTTTCCTTCAATGTACAAGCTCAGCTTGCGAACCATGTCGTTGCTTACGAAGCTGTGTGAAGCTCCTCTATCCAATAGCGTCGGTACCGTTCTACGACTCTTGCATCCTCGAGGTTGGACTTTTAGCAATATCGTTGGTTGGTTGTCCTCGTACCCCTCGTGGAACTTTGCGATCTCAAAAACCCTCTACGGCGATATAGGTCATTCAGATGGGTGATTGTTAAGTGCAAATTTCTCCATGGGGAGAAGAGTTGCACATTTCACTCTTGCCCTCAGTCCATTCTCGACTCATTTTTCTGTGACTTCTCCCACATTTTGGCATGCTGCCTCCTTTGACAATTACGATCAATGGGCCAATTTTTTTGCAATTGTAGAACGTTTGTGCTTCTCTCTAGTTGACGGCACCCACTTCCATTGGAGTCGAGGAGTCTCTCAATTGGTTTTCGTTTCCTTGGCACTTGTGGTAAGGAGGTCGCCAGTTGTAGGATTCTTGGATCCGAGCATTGAAGTTGGCATTGTTGATCCTTTATGTTGTTGCGATCATCCTTGACAAGTCATTCTGGATGCCAAAAATGGTGATTGCTCACCGGATATCTCGCTTGAGGCTGTTGTTATACTGGAAACAAAATTCATCATGGGCGATATGTGCTTTAGTGATGATCTCGCGGAATCTCCGCGTGTACTCTGCCACACTAGACTGCTTACAGATACACTTGAGTTTGTACCATGCGCCAAACTTCCCGTTCATCCATCCAAAACGCGCGAGCATCGTGCGTGAGAATTTGTCCCTATTGATTGGTGGCGTCAGTGCGTCTTGCCACTGTGGGTTGATCTGCTCCAAGGGTAGAACGCCTTAATTCGGCGATATGAGACGTTGGTCATTGATCATGCCCACAGGGTCTCCTGCTCCTGTTGGATGGCCTTTAGATCACACCACCAACTTAGCGCTGTGCCACGCAAAAGCGCGACTGCGAGGTCAATTTTCTTCTGATCGTCGTTTACCCCAAGAGCGGTGAAGTACACCTCCAAACTCGTCAGCCACATCCACACCGTTGGTCCTTTTGAGTTTGAAGGATCGAACGGTTCCGGTGGAGCCGGGCATGTTTTGGGTTCGCTCGAGATTTGGGAATTCCTCTTGACGAGTATTGCTTCTCGTGCGCTTGCTTTGCGAAGACCCTCCATCTCAATGTTGAGTTGTTGGAGCAAATGGTCGTTGATCCCTCAAGCATGGAGATCCGGTTTGTCAGTCCCTTGTTGATGAGTGCTTGTCATCCAGTGCCACCTTTCGTCCCTACTGCTATCATTGAGGCTGCTGGAAGGGGCGGCTGATTAACCGCCGTCGGGTCCGCGACCGGATTCGTCGTCGAAGCCGTAGGGGTTGGTCCAGTTGCCGCATAGCCTGCTACGCTAGCATTTCTTGTTGCTTGAGGGTTGGCTTGCATCGGTACGTTCTGCTCCTCCATTGTCGAGGTCGTCGCCAAAGACCCGTTGCTGGTCGTCGGTTGCCCTTGCTCACACGTCAAGTCTTTGAAGACTTTGCGCCTACGATGTGTGAGATGCGCTTACAGCTTGTGCGAGGTAAAATTCCGGATGGGTAAAGTAGTCGCAGGCCTCTCCAGCACCACTGCGCGCAGATACCAAGTGTTATGCTGAACGGAGCGTATATGGTGAACAGGTAGAAGTTGCGAGGCAGAACACGATTCATTGTTTGGGACACTTGAGCAATTTGTGATGAGTGGAAAGTGTACTTCGATGACAAGTGTCGAAATGGTCGAACATATCTAGATATATATGTATGTATGTATGTATGTATGTATGTATGTATGTATGTATGTATGTGTGT
>SZWC01001544.1:194662-209442 GCA_023375785.1 Penium margaritaceum
CGATTCATTGTTTGGGACACTTGAGCAATTTGTGATGAGTGGAAAGTGTACTTCGATGACAAGTGTCGAAATGGTCGAACATATCTAGATATATATGTATGTATGTATGTATGTATGTATGTATGTATGTATGTATGTATGTATGTATGTATGTATGTATGTATGTATGTATGTATGTATGTATGTATGTATGTATGTATCTATGTATGTATATGTATATATGTACAAGTTTCGAGTTACGAATGAGACATAGTTGGGGTCACTGGGTCCTTTGTCGAGCGGCGTGTGCGGGGTTGCGTCGTGAGTGGTTGGATTCGAGAGGGTCCGCTCAGAAATCAGGGGTATTCGAGAATTGACGGTGAAGGTGGGAGATGCATCTTTATAAATCGAGATTCATCTCGGTGTGTCGAGAAGTCGACCGAAAGGTCGCGATACATCCGTCGTAGGTTAACGAGAGTGGTCGAAGTTGTCAGAAGGTTAAGGAAGATTCACTTAGGCAGGGGCAGTTGGTCGGTTTGCCGTGGACCGTCGGAGTAAACATCGCGGTCCGACGACACGATGGGCTGTTTGTGTAAGAACAGGAATGCGCACTCAAGAAGATGAGGGATCCATGTATGTTTGGTACACATTACATCCGGCGTTCAAGGAAGGTCGAAAGAAGTGTCGTGAACCGTATCGATGTTTCGACATTATTTGGTCGACATCTCGGCGGCATTAGAATTTGGCAAAGAAGTGCATTGATGTTTTTGAAGCCCCTCGATTTCTCAATGGAGCTTCTCGAAGCAGCCACTGAGAGCGCGACATTACACACGTCGCTTGGCTCCAGCGCCAAGGGCCCAAAACATGCCTCATTCTTTTTCTCGGCATTGTATGTATTTTATCAACTCATTCGGCACCTGTCATTGAATACACTTAGTGCCTAGTACAAGTTATCCATTTTCCCAAAACCTTCAATCGTGCTTTGTCTTGCACCCTATTCCATGTGAACCACCTTTGTTCCGCTCGCCGTAACATGAACAACCCACGTTCTGCTTGGTGTAACAAGGTTTCCTTTCTTTCGGCAAAAATGCCGATTCCTCTCTGTTTTGCTACCCATGACCCTCATATACCCCTCCGTCGGAACAATAAGCCCCATATACACCTTCGTCGGAACAATAAGCCCCATTCGCCCCTGTCCGGCAAAGATAAGCCCCATCCGCCCCCCAGTTTTCACCATTCTCAAACAACGACGCATTTTGCTGGTTAACCATGGCGAAAGCGGGCATGTGACGGGCCGAGTCTCAACCTCCTCCTCTGAAGTCGTCGTCGGAGTTCGCAGAATGGTGTTCTCAGTCCGCGTGAGGGGTTTACCCCCTTCGCAAGACTGAGGGGCAATCGTCATCAATGACCCAGAGCAGGGAGACTCGAATGTTTTGAGTTTCCGGAGGCCCATTTCCGTTTTTGACCAAACCCCTGGTTTTGGGACCCAAACTGGGGGTTTTTACCTCGATCTTGTGTGTTCGCACGAGTTATTTTGTTTGTTTTATGTCAAAGTTCGTCGTAAATGAACTTCGATTCACGTTTTGTCGTTCTGGGGCAAAATCGTCGCTTGCGAGGCACGCTGGCGATTTCGCGCCAGTCATTTCGTCCTCACCCTTGTTACCCCTATCCCTCGACCTCTCTTGCTCGTTTGCAAGGAGGGCGAGGGGGGGCGAGGGCACGAGGCCACGAGGCCTCGCCCTCAAGGCCCTCGTGGCCTCTCAGCCGCCGATCGGGCTGAGGACGCGATCGGCGACTGGTGGCTGGCCGGCCGGTGGCCGGCCGGTCACTTGGCCGGCCGCCGGCCGTCCAGCCGGCCGGCAGCGAGCTGGCTTGCGGCCAGCGAAGTGCTGGCCGCCGGCCAGCCCTCGCTGACGCGAGGGGTGGTGCGCAACCACCTCTCGCTTCAGCGAGGTGGGAGGACCGAACCGGCCCTCCCGCTACATTCCTCCCCACTTAGTATGAACCGTCCCGGTTCATGAAAAACAAGTAGGATTGTCAGTCAGTGATTCATCAACATTGTGAAAGAAAATTAAATCACCAGCTAAACATGAACACGTGCATGGTACCTAGACCTAAGCTGCAGCTTGTAGGTCAGCACGGCTAGCGGCCTCCCCCCTTTAGGCTAGAGCGTCCACGCGACAACCATGTAGGACGTCCCCAACCTCCTATGGTCGTTGTCCATGAATGCTGCCCTGTGGGAATGTTGTTCACTTTTCCCGCGTTCATGTGGTACCTCCTGCCACGCGTCGATCTGTGCAAGCTGCAAGCTTGCTCTAATACTCATTGACCACCCCTGTGGGCAACCGAGATTCAGGCTCCCATGAGTTATGTTCAGGTCCACAACCGGCCCAATGAACGAGGTACTCCCTGACAACGCGAGACCGAAGAGTACGCTCTCGGTCCTGGAATAGGCAAAGGACCTCGTATTGGCCGTCGGCAGCCAGGACTGCTGGCGGTGGCTGAATGGTTCCTTCTGCTCTGCATGGAGCCAGCAGGCTCACATGAAAAACGTCATGTATCTTCATACTTGGCGGAAGTAGCAATCGGTATGCCACTGGCCCGATGCGTACCACAATGGGAAACGGCCCAATCCACTTCGATAGAAGTTTTCTTACCCCTGGCAACTTCAACCAAAGGTTTTTAGTGCTAAGCAGCACTTTGTCACCGATGTCAAACGAGACCTCCTAGCGACCTTTGTCGGCATATGCCTTTTGTCGCTACCGAGCTGCTTGAAGGTGTCCCTTTGCCTCCTGTAGCAAGGAATCGATGCGCTCGGCAAAGGCTTGAGCGGAAGGAACCTGCCCTCCTATACTCCCACTTTCACCAATGAAGAGGGTACCAGTGGATACTGACCACTGTTCAACACAAACGGTGTGAACTGTGTAGACTCGTTCACCGATTTGTTCACCGCAAACTCTGCCGGTGCTAGGAATTCGTGCCAATAATGCATGGCAGGGTCCACTTACATGCGGAGCATCTGCTCCAGAGTGCGATTCATGCGCTCTGTTTCTCCATCCGTTTGAGGGTGAAACGTTGTCGACATTTGCAACTCGCTGCCGAAGTACTCGTGCATCTTTTGCCAGAACTTACTAGCAAATTTTTGATCTCGATCGGAGATAATGCGCAGCGGCAAGCCGTGGTACTTTACGACACCCTCAAAGAAGAGACGAGCGGTCTCCTCTGCGTTCATGTTAGTGGTTGTAGGAATGAAGTGTGTCATCTTTGCCAAAAAGATCCACAACCACTAGTATTGCATCATGGCCACGGGCCGTGTCCGGAAGACCAGAAATGAAGTCCATGCTGACGCACTCCCATGGAGTCCCAGGAATGGGAAGCTACTGGAGGAGTCCGGCAGGCTTCTTGTTACTAGCCTTATTCCGAAGACATGGGTCGCATGTCATGCAATGCTTACGGACATCGACACTCCACCCTGGCCACCAATAGTGGTCCGAGAGTGCCTGTCCGGTCTTTCGGGGTCCCACGTGACCTGCGACCGGCGGGTCGTGGAACTGGGAGATAACCTTTGCTCGAAGGTCTCCCGAGTTTGGCACAACAACTTGTTCTCCGTGCCAGAAGATTCCTGCGGCCTCCACCAAGCCGTACTTGTCCAGATTTCAAGAGTCTTGAAACCAAGAATCCACACAGTATCCCATCCGGATCATGTCTAAAAAACCGTTGTAATGGATAACTTCTCGTGGTGGTTGACGCAAAGGTGCAGGGGGATCTGGTGGTTGTACGATTGCTGTTGCAATGGCCATAAAACACCCACTGACCTCGGTGGTTGCTTTAATTTCCACAGGCTGTCGGCTTAGTGGATCGGCCACATCGATGCGTCCTGGCCGATTTTCCCCTGTGAACGAGAATCGAGTCAGGTATTCGCTCCAACGCTCCGGTCGTCTCGACAGGTTCGGTTGCGTTGGAAAAACACCAATGGATTATGGTCGGTCACGACCGTCACACCCCCTTGAGCACCCTCAAGGTAGCAACGCCACATCTTGAAAGCGTGTACTACCGCAAGGAGCTCTTGATCCCCAGTCGTGTACCGCGTTTCCGTGGGTATGAGCTTCCGGCTCTCATACGCAACTAGGTGACCGTTCTGCATGAGGACGGCTCCAAGTCCAACTACCGACGCATCACATCGAACCTCCCACGGTTGCGATGGATCCGGAAGAGCTAGGACGGGCGCCGTGGAGAGAAGCTCTTTGACTTTGAGAAAAGCGTTCTCGCAATCAGATGTCCATTCCCAACACACGTCTTTTCGTTTGAGCCTGGTTAGCGGTGCTACCAGGGTCGAATACCCTTGCATAAACCGTCGAAAGTAGTTTGCAAGGCCGATGAAAGACTGAATCTGCCCAACATTTTTGGGGCGTGGCCAGTCTACAACGGCCTTGACTTTTCATGGGTCAACACGGATGCCGTCCTTGCCGACGATGTGTCCAAGGTATTCGAGCTCATCTTGTGCAAACTTGCACTTGCTCACTTTTGCATAGAACTTCTGTTCCCGAAGGATTGCGAGAACTTCGGGTAGATGTTCTATGTGCTCTTCCATTGATTTGGAGAAAACCAGGATGTCATCTAGGTAAACCAAGACAAACTGTCTGAGTTGTTTGGCGAACGGTCGGTTCATTTCTCCTTAGAAGGTTGCCGGGGCATTTGTAAGCCTGAAGCATAACACTCGGAACTGATAGTGTCCCATGTGCGTTCGAAACGCGGTTTTGGGCACATCATCTTCCGTGATGCGGATTTGATGGTACCCTTGAGACAAATCCAAGGACAAGAATACTTTTGCGCCTTGGAGTTGGTCAAAAAGGTCCTCAATCCACGGTAAGGGGAATCGATTTTTCACCGTCAGCTTGTTCAACGCCCGGTAATCTACGCACATGCGTAAACCACCATCCTTTTTGTTCACGAAAAGGATCGGCACACCGTACGGCGAGCTACTTAGCTCAATCCATCTTTTTGCAAGGTACTCTTTGATTTGGCGTTCGGCCTCTCGCCTTTCTGTTGGACTAAGGCGATACATGGGTCTGAACGGAGGAGTCGCCTCCGGTTGCAGCGGAATCGTGTGGCCCATGTGTCTTTCTGGTGGAAGCCCAGCCGGTGGGTCTTGGAATACATCCGAGAACTCCGCCAATAGAGATCTGATCTCTTGTGGCGTGTCTTCCGTGACATCGTCCTCCACTTTCTGCAGCTGAGCCAAGAAGTATCGACAACCTTGTCGAATACGTCTCTTGACCTGCATTGCAGACAAGCTGGCATGGACTTTGAGTCGGGCCGGTGATAAATCCATACTCAGAATCAATGGAAAGCGGTGTTGTCCTTTTTGAAAGATCAAACGCTTTGATTCAAAGCACATTAGAGCCTTGTTGTCACGGAGCCAGGGATCGCCTAGCACCACGTCAAACGGGTCAAGAAGGTTGAGTACCTTCAACGTGACACTCTGTGTGTACCCTTGAATACAATTTTTTGCTTTACAAGTACCGATCACGGGTACCGTACGGTTGTCACCGACAACAACTGTGCCATTCGATGGCGCGTACTTCAGGCCAACCTGACGGGTAAAGCCAAGGCTAACAAAAGAGTCGTCCCCTCCAGTGTCAGCAAGTACATTCACGGGAGCACCAACTAGGTGTCCTTTGAACTGCATCGTCATGTTGCCTCCACTCTTCCGAGTGAACAAACTCGACGACGGTAAGTCAAGTTTGTGATAAACACGGAATCTGTACGACGGGCTTTGCAACTCCCATGATTCACCCACTTGAGTCCACATCTTATGGGCACGTGTGAATTCGGCCAGCACCTTCTAGTCTTTAAATTTCACTGGGTCGAAATCGTCGACGAAAGGTAGTGCGAATGTGATTGAACTCATTGCTTTGAGGGCGTTTGCTTCAATCACTGTGTTGCACAACTCTTGCACAGTGGTTGGTGTCGCCACCACTAAGCAGGTTCGGTCATGCATCTTGTCTGGTGATGCAATATTTAGTGGGCAATGTCGATCAACAAGTGCAGAATGAGGTTCCATGAGAGGGGAGAAGACAACAGAGAAATTTGAACTCGTAAAAAACTCAAATTGTTTAACATCCTTGTCAGAGAACGTGAACTCACACTCGTGATCCAGTTTTACCCTTGAGTGGTCCCCACTGACGTCACTCAGGGGTGGGGAAAACCCGCCCCACGACCCTGTCCGTTACCACGGCCGGGCCCATTGCCACGACCGCGACCCTGTCCACGACCTTGTCCGCGGCCTCCTCCTGCACCATCCCCACGAGGTGCTGCTGCTGCAGCTAGCGCTGCGGCCTCTTGACCACCAGTAGCCTCAGGGCACTGAGCCCTGAAGTGGCCCGGCTGCATGCAGTTGTGGCAGAGCCCTTCGCGGAAGGCTGCGTTGCGACGCTCACGCGCCGCTTGCAGCTCGTCATTCTCGCGGCTGCGCTTGTTGTTGGGACCCTTGTGTCCACCAGCCTTCTTGGCTGGAGGGTTTATAGGTTGCTTGCCCTTGGCCCCGCCTCGCTGTCCGGCTGACCCACCAGCCCTAGCAGCGTCCACGCGCATGTCGCGCCCATGATGTGCACGCGCGTTCGGCCGTGCATCACAGTAGTCTTTCGGGTTCGCCAACAACACTTCGCTCATGTAGTCGCGTAACGCCCTCCAGCTTGCCCAAGCTTGGCCAGTGGTTGTCGTGGTGGTCTTGTCCTTCAGCTTCTCGCTGGCGAGACCATCACGCAAGTACTCCAACAGCATGCACTCCAGGTACTTGAACGTCTGAGTGCCATCGCCCTCAGTGAAGCTTTTAGCTTCCTCCACGAGTGCGGTGAACTCGCTCAAGTAGGATTTGAGCGAGCTGCCCAGCTGCCTGAAGTCCTTGATCTTGTGGAAGGCGCGCTGCGCCTCCTCACGTTGGGTGTACTTCTTGCGCATGATCGCGCAGAAGGCCTCCCACGGCATGGGCTACCACTCGAGGTGCGGCTGCTGCGCAGTCCACTCCTTGACCACGTACTTGAAGAGTTTGTCTTCAAGCCGCGTCGTGGCAAGGTCATCCCACTGACTGAGTGGGGCCTTATGGACACGTAGAACGTGCTCCATGCGGTTCAGCCAGTCGGTCAGCTTCACGCCCTTTCGGAAGATCTCCACACTATGGAGGAAGGACGTGTTCATGACCGACCCCGAAGTTGTCGAGGTAGGCAAGTCGTCGCTGCCACCGGCAGTGGCATCCGTAGCTGCGGCACGGTGCACTTGCTGCTACATCCGCACCTGTGTCACGCTCTGCAACGCCTTGTCGAAGTCGTTGCATCGGCGGCTTGCCTCATGGGCGGCCAGGCGCTACAGCTGACAATCACGGTCAAGGTCCGTGATGCTCTGCCCGACGTGGGCCAGCAGGTTTGTGAATGCGAACTTGAGCTCTGATGTCGTCAGTGCATCAACGATAGCCTCCAGGGCCTTGCGTTGTCCGTGCACCCTTACCCACTGCAAGAGGACACGGTTCGCGTGCACGCCTCCAAGGAGTCCCACCTTTCGGAGGAGAATATCGTCGGTGACAACGCCCGAGTGGGCGCTGCCTTGCCCCATCGTGGCCACATCGTAGGAAGGGGGGTCCGCCCCCATTCCTCCGAGTGGTGACGTATCTCCACCGTCGGTGGTGATCTTCAGTCGGCCTGCCGCCTCAGCAGCAAACTCCGCAAGCCTACGACGGCCATCGCGAATTGCTTTTGCTGCATCGTCGTCCGGCTCGTTCTCGTGGGAACTTCCCGTGTGACTGCTTTCAGCGCCCTTGCTGCTCTCGGCAGTCTCGCTGCCGTCGGCGGCTTCAGGCGATGTGACGGGCGCCTTTTCCTTCTCAAGCAATCGGCTCGAGTTTGCCGCACGACGATGGCGATGGTCGCGATCCTCGTCGCCTTCGCCATCGTTGGCGTCGTGCTCTTCGTGGGGGTCCTCCTCTGGAATGTCCTCCTCCATCGTGTCGTCCGTCGCATGGGGGTCGCCCATGTGCGCGTCGACATGCTCGTCGAGTACTTTTGCGGCCTCCGCACGCTTCTCGGTATCGCCGAGGTTGGCGTCGCTTGCCTTAGGCGACACGGTTGCCTTAGGGGGTACGGTTGCCTTAGGCGACACGGTTGCCTTAGGCGGTACGGTTGCCCTTGGGTTGACAACCGTGCTCGCGGCGACGGCTCCCAAAACTTGGAGTCCGCCGAGGACGTGTGGTGAGAATGTCACCACCTTGCCCTTGTTGGTCCTAAATGGTTCGGCACTTGCCATCTCGTCGCTCGTGCAACTAGCACGTGAAGACCGTTGTGAGGATCACCCCACAACTTTGAGGAGGAATCGCCTCCTAAAGTCACGCTCTCACGATCGGTGAGGCAATTATAAATTTAATCTCTACTTTCCTAGGCCGTCACGTCGGCACAAGGTCGTGGATTTTGGAACTAGACTTCCTAAGCCGTGACTCACGGCGATTGGCAAGCACTAATACCTAGGAAAACAGAAATTTACAAGACAATAGAATGAGGAAGAAATGTGAGTGTCGCTCACAAAGCAAAAGCAAAGAGTGACAAGGAGGATTCTAACAATTCCTACCAAGTCTTCCACTCTTTCTTCTACTTCTTGTCTTCCTCTTGTCTTCTTGTCTTCCTTGGTCTTCTCTTCACGCTCCTTGACGCCTCTTATGTTCTTGGGCGGCGTCTCCCTTGAGCCGGCGGCGTTGGCGAGCCGTCAAAGATCTTCAGGGTATCAATTTCCTTCTTTTGAGGGTGCTCTCAGGTCGTGAGAGTCCCTCAGCTTGGGAAGGGGCGCTGTCCCAATTTTTGGATGAAGGGGTTTTAAAGGAGGCTTGAAGATGGAGAGGATTTTGTGGTTATTGAGGGTGGGAACTCCCCACCCCACCCCACAAAAATCTTCCTCATCCTCTGGAAGTGAGGAGAGGCTGGAAGAAAGACTCTCCACCAAGTAGAGCTTTTTTCAAGCTCTCTAACGCACTTTACAGCGCTTTAATCTGTCAAGTGTTGATGCCGTAGTCCCTTCTAGCATTTCTGCTTCTGCTTGTACCTGCCGGCGGCGATTTATCTAGGTCGTAGCCGCCACTTCCGTCGAACCCTTGGTCGCCAGGGTCATCTTGCTCTGAGAACCACTGTAACGGGCCGAGTCTCTAGCTCCTACTCTGAAGTCGTCGTCGGAGTTCGCAGAATGGCGTTCTCAGTCCGCGTCAGGGGTTTACCCCCTTCGCAAGACTGAGGGGCAATCGTCATCAACAACCCAGAGCAGGGAGACTCGAATATTTTGAGTCTCCGGAGGCCCATTTCCGTTTTTAACCAAACCCCTAGTTTTGGGACCCAAACCGGGGGTTTTTACCTCGAACTCGTGTTTTTGCACGAGTTATTTTGTTTGTTTTATGTCGAAGTTCATCGTAAACAAACTTCGATTCACGTTTTGTCGTTCTGGAGTAAAATCGTCGCGTGCAAGGCAAGCTAGCGATTTCGCGCCAGTCATTTCGTCCTCACCCTAGCTCCCCCTATCCCTCGTCCTCTCTTGCTCGTTTGCAAGGAGGGCGAGGGGGGGCGAGGGCACGAGGCCATGAGGCCTCACCCTCAAGGCCCTCGTGGCCTCTCAGCCGCCGATCGGGCTGAGGCCACGATCGGCGGCTGGTGGCAGGCCAGCCGGTGGCCGGCCGGTCACTTGGCCGGCCGCCGGCCATCCAGCCGGCCGGCAGCAAGCTGGCCGGCGGCCAGCGAAGTGCTGGCCGCCGGCCAGCCCTCGCTGACGCGAGGGGTGGTGCGCAACCACCCCTCGCCTCAGCAAGGTGGGAGGGCCGAACCGGCCCTCCCACTACAGGGCATGCCTGGTAGAATGCGGCCCTCCATCGCGGCCATTGCGATGGAGGCCCGCGATCGTTTCGAGGGGTGGGGGGTGGGGCCGGGGGGGGGGGAGAGATTGCCTGCCGACTCTTGTGCTTTGTGCCGTTCCTGTACAGTTTACTGTGACCATTCGGCCGTGTCCATACTCGTGCAGATCCCTGAGGCAGGCGGCCCTGGTGACACCGGCGCGACGACAGGGGGCGGACTACCCGCTTCGAGTTGACCGACCACTGTTCCAGAGCCCCAGATGCCACCGGGACGCTTTGCTGTGCCTTCTACGTCTTGCAGGCGCCTTTCGGCGGACTGGCCATGAGGCCTATTTGCATGTTTTTGCATTGTATGCTCACCGTCAGTCGATGGTTGCATGCATGTGACCAGTCGCTGCATCCGTCTTTTGATTCTGCACGTCTTGGTTTAGACGGCGTAGGATTCTGACATGTGTGCGCAGAGTTACGGCCAAAACAGTGGTTTTGGGCCGGTTTTAGGACAGCTCTTAGACTGCCGCGTGCGACACCCGCCGTGCGCCGCGGCAGGTATTTATGCCTTGGACCTGTCAGNATGCTCACCGTCAGTCGATGGTTGCATGCATGTGACCAGTCGCTGCATCCGTCTTTTGATTCTGCACGTCTTGGTTTAGACGGCGTAGGATTCTGACATGTGTGCGCAGAGTTACGGCCAAAACAGTGGTTTTGGGCCGGTTTTAGGACAGCTCTTAGACTGCCGCGTGCGACACCCGCCGTGCGCCGCGGCAGGTATTTATGCCTTGGACCTGTCAGATGTCATTTCTCTCTGCATATGCTATATTGAAGCATTCTGACACTTTGCCTTGTGTCTCCTAGCCAAACCCTTGCCGTTCTGTGTACGACCTGTGACTCTCGTCATCGTCTGACCAGGCACTGACGCCCGGTCAGCGGTCGTGTTGCTAGGAAGCTTCTATGCACTTTTTCTTGGTATCAGAGCAGTGAGACAGTTCTCACTAAGCTGCGCAGCAGAGACGCAGCAGAGCAGTAGAAGTGAGAGTCACCGCTTCAGCAGAGTTTTCTGGGATCTGTTGGAGACAGCCGGTCGCCGTCAACGTACTCCACCCACCACGTGAGATCGCAGCTGCAGAGGCAGCAGCAGCGGCATCTACCGCCACGCAGAGATGTCTGGCGGCTGCGGTGCGTGCAGCCGCCCTTTCACAGCCGCAGCAGCAGAGCAGTAGCAGCAGAGGCAGCGGCGGCAGCAGCAGCGCAGCAGCAGCGGCCGCGGCAGCAACGTGGCAGCAGCGGCGGCAACAGCAGCTTAGCAGTAGCGTTGGTAGCAGCAGCGCAGTAGCGGCAGCGGCACAGCAGCAGCAGCGGCAGTCGCGGCGGCAACACCAGCATAGTAGTGGCAGCAGCAGCAGCAGCGCGCGGCGGCAGGAGCCAGCAGCAACGCGCGTCGGCGGCAGCCAGTAGCAGCTGCAGCGCGTAGCTGTAGCCGCCGCGCGCAGCAGCAGCAGCAGCAGCAGTGCAGCCGCTGCTGCCACCGCTGCACACGCAGCTACACAGCTGCTGCTGCAGCTGACAGCACAGCTGCAGCAGCAGCTGGGCGGAAGTTGCTGCGAAGCTTCCGCGGAGCTGCCGCGCGCCACCGCGAGGCGGCTCCACACGCGGCAGAACCATGAAAAGGAAAAAAAAGTTAGGGACGAGCTGACATCAGCACTGTTGATTGCTGACGTCATCAGGTCGTGCTGATGTCAGCAACCACTTGCTGATGTCAGCATTACACTTAGCCAAATTTTCACCCGGAAAGTCAAACGTTTCCAGCGTTTCAACTCCCCAAGAAACGCAGACAGTTTTGAAATCCGGCAAACTTGACCTGTCATCCCATAGTGAGCGACGACATGAGTTTGCCCGACGACAAGGACAAGGGACTAGGTGATCCCTCCTCCTCTTCTTCAGAGGTATTGAGCCCTCGCTCGCAGGCCATTGCGGACCTGCGCAGCCAGCAGGAGGAGATGCGTCGTCTATAGCGAGAGGAGACCGACGCGATCCGCACGCTGACTAAGCTCCTGCGTGCTCAGTCCACGGCTCCTTCGCGGATTTATGAGGGAGCTGCCAGCGTTGCGGCCTCCACCGAGCACTCGGCCCAGGTGCCCGTGACAGGTGCTACGCCTGCTTCACCTCCTGGTGTGATTTCTCCACCACCTGCGGACCTCCTTGATGACGAGCCATTCATGCCAGGCTTCGAGGATGACTCCTAGGAGCGGGAGATTCGTCTTTAACAAGAGCGCCTCCATCAGCTGCAGACAGGTATCCAACCTCCACCCGTGTCCCCGATAGGACCTTCACCTGACTTCCCCGGTGATCACCCTCTTCCAGGAGTTTTCCCCGTCTCTTGCCCTCCTCAGCCTACGGTTGCTCTCCCCACGGAGCAGCAGCCAAAGGACTTTGAGGCACCACCTCCACGGTACATCGGCGAGGATGGATTTGACTGCTGGGAGATCCTCTTTCAGGTGTGGGCCACTTCCGAGGGAGTGTGGCCTTACTACCACAGCTCATATCAATCTACAGATCCAGCACAGGTGCTCACAGCAGCCCGGGCCATGCAAGGACTTCTCTACGCCATGCCACGCGAGACTGTCGTCAACTTCCGCCCCTTCCTCGGCGAGGCTGGCACAGGAACCGGAGCTGATCCTCGTGGAGGCTGGGATCTGGCGTTGTCCCTAGTGGCCGCAGAGACGCACGCTACGCGTGCGTCACACATTCGTGCTTTCCACTCCCTCCGTCAGGGACCAGCGGAGCCTGCGGCGGATTACTGGCGACGCGCCATGCGCATTTACATGCGTATGGGGACCTCTGGGGGCACACAGCTATGGGCACTTCGGACGATCATGCTCGGAGTTCGCCTGGAGTACACCGACATTTTCACATGGTACAGCGACGCTGTTCTCGAGCCTTTCTCAGCCACCCTGCAGCTGCTCCCTTGGGCTCATCAACTTTTCCTCCAGGTGACGTCAGCCCGCGAGGCAGCAGTAGCACATCAGGAGACTTCCCTCGCTGCAGCAGTCCTCGCCTCACCACCATCTTCCCTCTTGCACTCACCCTCATCTACCTCCATCACGGCCGCATCTTCCTCCTCTTCGACCCCGCCTACACCCACGCAGACGCAAGGCGTTGCAGCAGTTGCCCAGGGGAAGAAGAAGAATAGGAAGCGCGGATCGGGTCAGCAGCAGTCATCATCCAGTGGTAGCAGTGGCCGTTCCGTGCACTGCTACAACTGTGGAGGTGCCCATCGCTACACCGAGTGCCAGCAGCCGCTTGACTGGAAGTGCATCACTCACGGACTTGAGGCTGCCCATGCTGCCCACATCGCGCCCGGCACGTCGCCCGCACACTCCTCTGGACGCGCGGCGACCACGATTGCAGCTGTTCCTACATCCTCGCCAGCGAGTAGCAGTGCTCCAGACCAACGTGACCGCACCATCGTCGAGCTTCGTCATCTTCTAGGGCTTCACTTTCAGGGAGGTGTGAGTGTGTTGTCATTGTCGAGTGGGTCACAGACTACTTGTTCGTCCGTCCTCGTGACTCGTGATGACACGTGTGGGGGCGCACAGTCCGCATGTGATGATGATGGGCCTGACTGCACTGACTGGATTCATGAGTCTCACCTTCGTGATGTACGTCATTCCTTCCCACTAACGGCTCAGCGTCCCTCTGATGCCGAGTGTTCCATTGCTCGTTGTACAGTGACGTCCACCAGTCGTGACACTGGTGGCACTTGGATCATCGATTCCGGTGCCACCCACCACATGACGTGTCGTCATAGTGACTTTGTGGTACTTGGTCCTGTCACGACTGTCCGTTCTGTTCGTACAGGCTCTGGTCAGTCCTTACCGGTCCACGGTGTTGGGATTGTATGCTTTGATGGTCCATCTGGCCCCCTGTATCTCTCTGACGTGCTGTTTGTGCGTGACCTTGAGCTCAGTCTGCTGTCTGTGCGTGCCTGCACTCTGATGGGTCTCTCCGTTGAGCACACCGCTGATTCAGCAACGGTGACTGCTCTCGACACCCGTAGCATTGTCCTGCGTGCTTCAGTCGTAGATGATTTGTACCGCATTGCTCGGCCATCCTCCCCTTGCTCTCCCCCTTCCTCTGGTTGTGTTTTTGTCACCGGTGTCCTATTCCCAGAACACCAGAGTTTGTTTCACCGACGTCTGTGTCATGTTGGCTCCGACACTGTGTCGAAGCTCATACGGACACAGCCCGCTCTTGGCCTTGACGTGGCTTCTTTCGAGAAGCCACCCAAGACCGATTACCTTTTTTCCGCTCAGGGAAAGATGCACCGGTGCACTTACCCTGATTCGCGTTCCCGAGCACTGAGGCCAATCGAGTTGGTCCACTCGGACCTGCTTGGTCCTCTCCCGGTGGAGTCCCTGTCCGAGAGGGGCCGGTATGTTCTGACGCTGACTGATGACTTCACCCGGATGCGGTGGGTCTACAGTCTGCGTCAGAAGAGCGACGCCGCCCTTGCGGTTCGGCTCTGGCTCATGATGGCTGAGCGCCAGTCTCGCCACACGATGCATACCTTTCGCTTAGACCGCGGCGGCGAGTTCCTTGGTGAGATGGACTCCTTCTTTGCTGAGCACGGAATTTTTCACCAGGTCTCCGCTCCTGCTACTCCACAGCAGAATGGTGTCTCTGAGCGCTGGAACCGCACCATGGAGGATGCGGTCCGCGCCATGCGGTCTGAGTGCAGTATCCCGGAGTCCTTCGCCTTCGAGGGCTTTGCCTACATGACGTGGGTGTGGAACCGCCTCCCGCATGGTCCGCTTCCGGATCATGTTACGCCGTACGAGCTCTGGTTTGGCCACCATGCCGATCTTCGTCTCGCACGCGTCTGGGGTTCCCTGGCCTCTGTGTGGTACACCGAGGACCAGTAGGGGTCCAA